>KV751323.1:5206918-5218829 GCA_001698575.1 Mola mola | reverse complement strand
TCCTATTCTCACTCACCAGGCTACACTGCCAGGAACAGGATGGCACCGGCTTATTGGATTATCTGTTAGAACGACTTCCTGGTCCTGAGTCGTTTGTGCAAAGCTCTAAAACAAACTGGAGCTTCATCCAGATTTGTTTATCTCTGTGTCAGCAGATGAGAAGCGAAGCCGCGGGAGCAGGAGAAACGGCAGCGGCTCACATTCGCCTCTTTAAACCCCATTCAAACTCTTAAGCTTTAAGGGGCGCAATGAAAATGAGTTGCTGTATAACAGTGTATACTGGTCATTGCCACACAAGCAGCTGTGGGTGAGTATTTTGTGTTTCTTCACTCCGTCACTTCTGTCCAGAGTGAAATATTTCTACTGCTTTATTTTGGTTGCTTGGTTTGCCACTGGACATGCACAGCAATCAGTAATTCAACAATCCTGACTTCAGGGATCCTCAAACATTTCCTCCTCTACAACCATGAGATCTGTAGAGAAGGAAAAAAAAAAGGCAAAACAAAACAAGAGTACACTGATCAGCATTTCATTAAAAAAACAACAACACATAATTCCCCAGCAGAGTAATTCTAATGACTTTTCATCACCATCATGTCAATAATTTCACTTACTAGAGAAATGTACTTATCTATTGGATGGATTACAACACCATTTGGTACAAACGTTCATATTTCCGCCGCAGTAAATCCTAAAATCTTCAGAAGACATTTGATTTTTCATGCAGAACCGCTAGCAGATGAAAATATTTGATCAAAAATGTGTTTTGACTATACTTGATGAAAACTGTGTTCAAAGTGAGCAAAAGATTTTACTGCAAAGGGGAATCCTGCAAATAAGACATGTTTTTATGATTCTAAAAGTTATGAATTTATCTCCGTGTCCAGGTGGCCCCGACGCCCGAGGATCTATCCCTGAAAATCCCTGATGTACAAACATAAACGGCTGAAGGAGATACTTCTGAAAACAAAACCACCACCTGAAAATATGATGGTTTCATATCAGGTATTAGCGCTCAATGACGATAGTATATATGACAAGAAAGTATATATTCTGTATGTGTGGAGATGTAAAAATGAACACGTATTTTTAAAACTTACAGTCACTAAAGCACAGAACTCATTGCAAAAACTAAATAGCTCAGTCCTGCGGTGCTTTGATGAGGTTTTGAGAATGCACGGTGATTCAGAAGATTTATTTACCAGGCAGTGTGCAGGCATTTCTCACATTTATCTTCAACATCAATTTTTACTGCAATAAGTCGGAATCAGATATGCTGACGGCTCTCCTTTCTACCTGAATGAATTCTTTCAAATAAGAACCTTCTCCAGCCTTTTGACAATCGTCTAATGGTTGCTCATATGCTTACAACGCTAATGGGCATAGAGTTGAACGCTATCATAATCCTTTAGAAAAAAGTAGCAGATCGCTGGTGTTATAAACTCTTTCTCTCATCTACCTGCGAGGTGTTTATGGGAGATGTGTGTGTGTGTGTGTGTGTGTGATTGTGTTGGTGCGTTGGGTGGGGGTTTCAGAAAAGAACCTCGGTGAGCCAAGCAGCCACAGAGAAAAGACTCAGGGCAATGTCACAAACAGACAAATGAGCTGATTCGTTGGCTGGTTGAGCACCACTTGTCGAATAAATCCCTTTCTGTGTTTCCTGTGCTGACAAACGGGTAGAAGGGAATAGAGAGAGAGAAGGAGAGAATAAAAGAAAGTGAAAAAGAGCAAACTGGGAGACAGAAGGAGGCCGACTATGAGACAAAGGCTGTTTGGACCATCACAGAGGCCTAGATGATTGTCAATTGAGGGGTTGAGTTTTCGAAATTACAACCCCTCCGGGGTTGAAAGAGAAGGACCAAACATAAGAGGAGGAATGAAATGGGCTGCAAGGCAACACTGAAATACTTTTCTGGGTGCAGAAACTTCAAGAGATTCAAGTTGAGAGGAGGGATCGGACGTGTGTGTGTGTGTGTGTGTGTGTTTATAAGCATCCTCGCTGCTCCGCTATGATTTCCGAGTATGTCTCCGCCTATGTCACCCAGCACAACAGTTGTCATGGGAACATGGCTGCCAGAGCACCAGGCATATTTCCATCACACAGTCTTTGTTCTTCTTGTTAATGTAATACAATACCATCCCCAACAACACACACAAACAGACAAGTTTAGGTTCTAGTTTGATGGGTTTGTTTTCTGCTTTCCTCTTTTTGTTTGTTTCGCTTTGTTGTTCTTTGTCCCTATTCATCTTAATTGGCAGTTTTTTGAACATCATGGAGACTGACAATATGAGCCAAACATACCTTTCTTCTTAAAGACTTCACTCCATTTATTTCATTATTCTATTACTGTTTTTATTGTTGTAGGATAGTGACGATTGTAACTTAAAAAACTTGTGTTGAATGTTTTCCATCAAATCCTTAAGGTGCCAACACCAGCAAGTCCAGTCAGAAACTAAACTATGTGGATGACTTTTTCTGTCTGAATAGCTTCATTTAGTTTAACATGATTAGTCTGTCCCCTTTCCAGGTTTCTGTTGTAAAAATCCGTGTTTTCGGCCAAAGTACTGATCAGATCTAAGTATAAATATAGATGATGTGACAGCTCTCCAAAGGGAAGCCAATGTATCTGGATAGATAACTCAAGATGGCAAAGCCTGTATCCGGGACGTTTTGGCTTCATTTTGGCACAGCTGGAGGAAGTGGTGATTTGTCTTTCAACTTTAATAACGTAAGTGATTCAAAGTCCGACTAAATCTTTCCTCTGAACACACATTAGTTTTCATCTCCTCAATAAAGGTTGTCGTCCAATTAGAGCAGAAACACAAGCTGGAAAGGTGACATTTAAAGACGATCACGATCACAATTATCATGTAGTAAACATGGGACACTTTAGCTGATTTAACTAAAGCCAGGACTTAGCAGCAGTAAGGAAATACATGAAGGAATTCTGAACTTATCAGCATACATCTTGGACACATGCATTTATGACTGGAAATTAAAACACACTGGTTATAGTCAAGAAAACTCAGCTGCTAATGTGCTTGGACGACATTTTTGGATTGATGTTGCGTAGGATGAAATTTGTGTGAGCTTCACACACTCTCATGAAGAGTGTTTTACTTCCAGGTGTTCACTGGGGTAATGCATGTCTCATTTTAACTCTGTTTTGCTCTTTTGACTTCTACAATGGTAGAAAGGTCTTATGTTAAATAGGTGTACACGCTTTAATCATCTAATCTAAACATTTCTCATACTGTTTGATCAGTATTCCTTGGACCCCACTCCCGAAAAAAAGCCTAATTTGGCAGACCAAAGCGTAAGGGGCAAGAGTTGAAGCGCAGCTTCGCTTAATGTGTGTTCACGTTGCCTTTATCCCTCAATATACTGTAGTAACATTGAGCCAACAACACTGAAATCACCATGTTTGGCACTTAGCTTTGTAGTGTTCCTCAAAGCAGTTCAAACAAAAAAAGGAAAGGAGTTAAAGACTTCAGAAGAACACTCCTGTTGGCTGTGAGATATTTAGCCACCTCTGTTGACTGGAGAGTCGAGATACGTGGTAAATGTTGCACCAGGGCACCGTGTGATGGCACCAGCTCCTGGCCAAAATCTGTGGTCGCTGGCTTCTCAAATAGAAGCTGGGCATCAAATCGAATATTTGAAGCTACGTGGACCTAAATACTGGTTAATGTGTCCATGTGTGTTTAACCCAACAAACTGCTGCATGCAAATAGCCATTTTTAGTTGTTGCAAGGGTACAAATTGAAAAGGACGAATAAACATTATGATATTGTCACTATACAGAACAATATAAACTTGACTTTATTTCAACATGTATATAAAGTATGGAGAGATTGAGTTAATTGAGTCCTCTCAGGAATCATTGAGTTTTACTGCTTTTCTGCTGCTTAAAATACTAAATTATTTTCAATTATTCGACATTTATTTCAAATATTGTCTGATTATGAATGCAGTTAACGTTTACTTCATAGTGTGTGGGTTGTGACAAATTGAAACCAGATACACAAGGTTATTTGTGTTTCACTCTGCTGCTTTCACTGTCTTTCTCTCTCAACAAAGCCTGTAATGACTCAGTTGGTAAGCAATAAGTCAACATTTTCCCAATCTGATAAATCTGTGATTAATAGCGTGTTTGTAGTCGACGTAAAAAAAAAAAAAAAAAAATGGTGTTTATGTTATCTGACGTTGTTGGAATGAAGGGAGCAGCCTCTCCATTACGGCAGAGCACATTACTTGCGATGTCATTTATATTTTTGTCGCCTACTATTGTGATCAGGGCCATGCAAATGAATCGGAGGAATTACGCTCCATCTGGGCCTTCATCAACGTTCCTCCTTGCTGCCGTCACAGGAAACAGAATAATTGACCCAGTGTGATCAGAGTCACCGCCACCATTATCGTCATAATATAGGAAGAGAAGTGTCTGTATATGAACGCTAACGAACACTTA
Source organism: Mola mola (assembly GCA_001698575.1). Classification (NCBI taxonomy): domain Eukaryota; kingdom Metazoa; phylum Chordata; class Actinopteri; order Tetraodontiformes; family Molidae; genus Mola; species Mola mola. Next base: position 5,214,357 of record KV751323.1, on the reverse strand, counting down.
TTGTCCCCACTGTGCAGGATCTGGTGCATCTGTTGACTTCTACGCATGCAGACTTTGTTCCTTTCTATCCATTAGGCTTCTTCTTACATAAATATCTGATTTTATTTGAAGTGTCACCTGCTGCATCCTATCAATTTACATACTTCATTTCCCTTAAGCGTTAAAATGAGACTCTTGATATCTTTTGAGTCAACATGGTTATTTGTGCATTGTGAACAGAAAAGGGTCGCAACTTCACTGCTTCTTCACCAGCCTTCTTAACAGCTACCGGTGCTGTAGATTAGAGCAGGTAGCTTGTGGTTTGTTTGTCTTGGGGATATCCTTATGGCCTTTCTTTATCTAGGTGTTGTCTTTATTCTATGGAGGGGTTTTCACCACACGAAAGCTACTTGGAGTATCAATCGCCGTGCAGATGTTGTCGGTATCCTCCTCTGGAGCCGCTAAAGCCATTTTAGTTATTTTATTTTTTCCCCCTTTTGTTTCATTCTCTTTTCCTCATCGTCGACTACGGTGATTTTTAATCAACTAATATCATGGCACGATGAACAGATTGCCATGAGTCACAAGTTGAGGCCACTCGAGACAAAACAAAGGGAGTGTGAGGGAGTGTGAGAGAGGCGGCTCAACGTCTAATTAAAAAAGTGAATCTGATAAACTGTGTGTGTGTGTGTGTGTGTGTGTTTGTGTCTCCCTACATCTGTTCTTCACCATTGTTGTGATGCACAGATTTATGGTCGTATGCATTCACCTGCACTTGTTTGCCAGCAGAAGACACAACAAGCACAGCCTTCGATACATTGAGTTGAGCCACTTAGTCAAGATCAGTTCAAATCAAATCACATCCTCCAGTGGAGGCAACTCAATCTTGCAAAATAGGAAAATTCTTATTAGTGTCAGACCCCGAAAGAACGTACTGTAACTGCAGTCATTCTCAGTTGTTTATCAATGATGAAAAGTGTGAACTTATTTTCTTCTTTCATAAGTTTGAGTTCTGCTTATGATCATTGGAAAATCAGCTATGACATATGTTAAGTTTAAGACTGGCTGTCAGGACACATGATGCACATAAAAAATACTAAGTAAGTATTGCAGACTCTTCTGATGCAGAAATCACATGGACGTTTTCCAACCCAAGAAAAAATAGATACAATATAACACAAAAAAAAAAATAGTAGGCACACTTCCCATCCCAAAAAGAACATATTACAAAAGGATATATTGTAGACAATACTGGTCCCATGCATGCATCTCCTGTCTTGACAGTGAAGACAGACTCACTTGAGAGTGGAGCGTCCATAAAAGGCAGGTCTTGGGGTTTTTTTATGCTAAACATCAGTTTTGGGTTATTCAAGTTCAGATTTAACCTTCAAACAATACGACACAAAGAGGGACACTATACAAACTGAAATACAGTAACCAAAATCATCCATTTTTGATTGTAACTGTCTGAATTTTGATGTTCTTATAGTCACAAATGATGCCTTTAACGCTCAATTGAAGCCCATATATGTCTCCGCGTCTGTACACTTCAGCAGACCCACTATAAAGGTAAATTTTTGACACAGACATTTAGACACAGACATTGTGCTTCTGTCATGTGGAAGAGTTCCTGGATATTTCACTGCTCTACCGCTCATGTGCAATGCTGACCTCTGTGATCGTTCTATGAACAAGTCCATTTTAAGTCTTGTTTACTAACATGAAAAGACAAAACGAGTACACTACTTGCAATATACGAGTTAAATCAACAGGACAGTGAGAAAGAGTACACCAAGCTCACTAATGTAATATAAGTAAGCAATGGTATTTCCTTTCAGAGTGTATAAGCACATTGGTTTTGTGTGCCATATAGAGAGGGATAACGTGAAGAGAGAAGTTGAAAGAGAAAAGTTGAATTGTAAGAGATAGTTGAAAAAAGGTAAGAAAAAAAACAATTTCACTAAAATGGAAATTGAAATAATTGTAGGCCAATAAACAATTTAATGAAAGCCAAAACTTAGAGTTGTTACACATTGACACTTTCAGTTATGACAATATTTCATTATTTCATTACAGTTTCATGCTTAATTAATACATTGATTCAATGCATTAGTACATTTATGGCAATTGCTGTCTATCAAAGCATTTTGTTATGTGGTTCTAATATTCTGTGCATTTACTTAAACTTTCATCATTCGTGCATGTGCATGATCTGAAAAAGTTCTACCATGGTTCAAAGAGTACAAACAAATTCAAGTAATAACATATTGATGAAGATGTGATGATCACATATGCAGTTTGAGCTGATTTGTGTGTATGTACTGTTTATGTATAAGGGTCATTATTCCAATAATATACGGTTCCATGTTTTAGTTTGGCATACTAACCCACAAGTGCAGGTGATGGGAATGTAATTTGCAGGTACTTAGTCATAAAACATATTGGAGAAATTAAGAATTTACATACATTACAAGGATCACCAAAGTCATCAAATATTCATTCCTTGGCCAGTATAGTGAGGCAGACAAAATGTATTAATTCAAGTCCAGTAAAGACAGTTAACTTTACAGTATATACTACGAATTTATAACAAAAGTCACTTCATAACTGCTAACATTTGGATCAGGTTTGGAATATACTCTTTTATTATCAATTATTCTAGTTATCAGATAAGAGAGACGCAACATTCTTCCATGAGCAAGCATCTGATGACAGTGGTAAGGAAAAAACTGCACTCCAGAGGCCAAATTGAATTTGTCCCCAGTGCAGACACTCACTAAAGCTGACAATGATCAAGAAAACGTAGCCATGCAGGGCTGTCAGAGTAACTGTATATACTGTATATACTTATACTATAGATGGCAAACACACAAAAACAGACCACAGATTATCAAGCAGATCCGGACTCATCTACTGCCCAGTGTAAAAATACAAGCAGGCTGTGGTGGAAAAGACCAGGTTCCTTCCTCATCTGAGCCACACTGTTACACCAAGAACCACAGACAGCGCCTGAGCACCAGAGCAGCAGATATCAGCACCATGGACAGCACCTCAGCACCAGAGCAACAGGAATCAGCACCGCGGACAGCACCTCAACACCAGAGCTGCAGATATCAGCACCATGGACAGAAGTTAGTATAGTTAGAGGCCTTCCAGTAAATATCAGTCTAGTCTAATGAAATTCACTAAAACAGTCACATATGAAACATATTTGGGAAACCCGAGTGTTGATTCAGTTCTGTGATACTTTTACGGTTTGTTTGTTTTTTCTTTGTTTGTTTTTTACATTACTTGAGTGAATGCTTCATACAACTGTATACTCACTGTAAACTAATTGGAAACTGATTTAGATGTATGAAATTGCCAAAATGTCCTTTTAAAATGAAAAGTATGTCAACAAAGTCAGAAAAAAAACCTTGTTGCAGAGTTAGACATACCATCCCTTGGCCTTTAAAAGACACTCTCTGGACTCTTTGACATTCATGTCAAACCACTGTACAGTGGTGTGGAACACTACTACTGAGTACAGTACCTTAGAACTTTTTTTAGAAAATTTAGACTTGAGGGCGTTTGTGTTTTTTTTAACAACCTCTACTTATTGTCCTCTACTAATACTACACTACATTTTCGTCAAAGAAGTGATATCGTTACTCCACTACAATACCACTGAACATCTGGTCACTCATTGCAATATAAAATCTGAATATACAGTAGTTGTCAGTCTCTTGTCATTAGTATTGGGTCATCTGGACGGTGTGTATTGCTGCTAAAATCAAATGGCGAACATCAAGACAAGTCAAGGTGCATATCCAGCCATGTCTCACTGGGCTCCTGTAGAAAACCAAGACAGAACACCGTGCACTGTAAATCCAGTCTGGTGAGACAGACAGAGAACTTTCTTGAAAGCAGTGGTTTTCATATTTTTTCATTTCATACAGAAGTAGACTAGTTACACTGAGTCTGCTTCTTGTCCACACTTTGCCCATACAAAGGTGAACATACACATGTAGATTTATTGTTTGGTAAAAACTACTTCGAGCACTCATTTTATTTAAGGTGCATATGTTAATTAAGTTTATTTATTTGTACTTTTCGTTGCTGTACTTGACTAAATTATAACACCAGATGCTTTTTTTTACATTTAAATGAGCTACTTCAAGATTTTTACTGAGGTCATTTTCAAAGGGTGACTTCAACATTTACCTAAGTCTTTGTTTTTCAAATACACTGTCACTGTGTTGTCACATACCAATACAGATTTACTGATCAATGACATATTTAGGAAATATTTAGAGAATGTTTGGTTTCTTTGGAGCACACATTACACATTACAATGTGACAGACACCATTGAGTGTCAGGAATTTTCCTGAAGAATGGCAATTGACCACGGCTTCAGTGCGTCACAGCCATTCAAATGGGTGAAAACTTCTACGTAATAAACTTTCTGCTATTTAGAAAGACTTAAAATAAAGCTTGATAATGGCCTTGCATGCATTGTTTCATCAGTTCCTGGTTTTGTTCAGCAAGGGTTTAGAGTTAATTTAATGCTGGACAAATAACTTTACCTCACTGTGGACCTATTAACTGTACACTGACACATGAGAATAACAAAGAGCATTTGAAAAGAGGCATCAGCCTTTGTAGAGTGAGGAATTGTTTTTCCTTTTGTTCCAATTTTGAAGGCCAGTGACAGGTTTTTATTTGTTGCTTCCTCTGTTGTTTCATAGTGCTGCACATAGTTAAAGACAATGTTTTAAGATACACAAGCAAGAAGGGTGGCACACTGTTTATACATGTTTACAAAATCAATCTACGGCGGAAGATATTCAGCCTACATTATAATGTTCTGTCAGTTTCTAAAAGCGAATCAATTAAACTCCCAGGTGGATAATCAAATGTATTATCTCATAGACAGCAGGTAAATTAAAAGAAGTGTAATACAATGCAGTTTGACATGGCACAGTGCAATCTGAAAGTAATGACTCTTGCCACTGAGTTAAAGTGCCTGTCTTTAAAGCGGGAGGAAGGGTGTAGAAACACACATTCATCATTTGGCTGTCTAGAGAATTTTCAGGACTCTCGGTTCTACCGTATTTATGTCTTTTTTATCTTGTGTAATACAAATCAAAAAGAATGGCAGTGCGACTGTGTGTGTGTGTGTGTGTGTGTGTGTGTGAGGGGGGAAATAAGCGAAGGAGCTAGTGTTGGAGGGTTGGTTAAGGATAAACTGAAATAAAGAAAATTGCTTTATTATCTTGACTTTTTATTTTATTTTATTCTTGTTTTTCCATAGACCCAGACTGCAGAAATAAAATGCTCTTGTACCGAATGTATCCTATTTCTGTGAGATCACAATCAGTTCCCAGATAAGGAAATTAACAGATGATAGGCTATTACAAAAGCAATATATACCTGAGCCACTGTTTCTCTGCGGATGCTCGAGTTGATCTCCGAGATACATTTCCAATCTGGTGGGAACGCGTCAGACGGCTTTAACACCACACCACCATCAACCCAGGTCCGTGCAGTACAGTCATATGCACAAACCTAGCGTTTAATGTTTGAAATTTATAGTTTTACGTTTTATATCGATACAATACATTTTTGTAAAGAAAAAAAGGCATGGCTTGTGTACGTCACATCTGAAGAGTGATTCCATCTGCATTGTTTTTTGGGTTTTAAACATTTAAACTTTAGTTCAATGACAGAATGAAAGAGGCGAGTGACTACAATGTATAGTAGATTGAAAGTTTATTAGAAAACTGTTATTTAATGCAGCTGCTGATTGTAAAGTTACTTTAGACCTTCAACATTTTATGTTGTAAAGCATCAGAACAATCCTGTTCGAAGGTGCTGGCGTGCCCCCTGTTGGGATGCAGAAACCAATTTTTTTTTTCTCTGACTGTCTGATCTGGTTAATTAAATCAATGAGGATAATCCACCAAGTGTGTCATATGTTACACTTATAAAAACCGACACAGGACACTAAATCTGTCAAGTCGATTTTATTCATGTAGTGTCTAGGTCTATTTTATTATCAATTTAATTAATATTAGTTTATTTATTAATTAAGAGAAACCCAACATTGTTGAAATTCAAACAAATAATGTAACGATTATATACTGTCCTCAGCATTTTATTATATTTTGGCAATGCTTTTGTGTCTTGTCTGTCACTCTTCTCTTATTTCCACCAGATACTCAAAATGCTGCCACACAAACGATTTAAAAGTGGCCAGGACATTATCAACACTAATATTGTCAGACTGCAGCAACCTGCTGGTTGCAGTAGAGGCTTTGTCGTTATCCTCTTCTTATTGTGGGTTTCCAGCAGATTAGATGCAACTAAGGCTTGTTGATGCCCCACGCAGGTCATATATAGAAGTATGGATGGGCCTTTGCTTCCCGACACAGCTTTTCACTTCAACGAGAAATATCAGCGCATTTTAATAACAGAGATCCCATCACATCAACCGTTAAAGCTGAACAGGAAAAGAATATTTCACAATTCACATCATTAAATACTTACTCACTAGAGATTTTTAAAAAGTATTTATGTTACTCACGCACAAACTATTCAAGCTCTCACGGCAATCTGGATCACACCAGTACATCCTGTGTGCTATCCAGCCAAGTGTAACCCTGCCTTCTGTGTTGGAAAAACCAAAACACCACCCAAAAAATTAAAATAAATAAATAAAGGAGTTGTTTCTTCGACCTCAAACTGTACTCTTAACCCGTTCCATCGCTCGTCAGACATTGATATCCCGTCACAGCTCTGCACATCTCATCCACTTGCGGAGGGAATTCCTCGCAAACTCAGGCAAGGGCATACAAAAGTTTGATGCTCTGAGTCAACAGTGCTCACCACCATGGCTCCTCTTAATACAAAGACAATATAATCTCTCAGCTGCAAGCAACAGCATTTACTTTGTCAGAAGTAGTATGTACTTAAGAACAAAGGGAAAGTATGTGATTTGGATTGATCCAACAGGGCTGGTTTGACAAATTGGTGCAAGGTGACAAAGACACACAGACCAACAGACCAGTGCAGTGAGTGAACCACTAAAAGTTAAATAGGCCCACAGTGGGAAAATTAAGTTAGCTAAGTGCATTTCATTGACATTAACAAACGCAACTGGAGAACGTCTAGAAGAGAATTACAAAAGACTAATGATCCCAACAACCACAATTTGCAAGCAGCCAGAAAAATAGAGCAGAGACCCATCAAAACACATGGATTAACTAAAATTAAAATGGGCCTGTTCTCATCTGAGTCACTGAGTATGAGCAGAGAACAAGCAACTGAGTTTGATATGAAACAGTAGCAAATAGCTGCTCTCCTGGCTATCCATCCATTTTCTATGTTATTATGAGGTGTATCATATAATGTCTAAACCAAGGAAACCATGAAATACTTGTTTTTTTGTTTTTGGTTTTTTTTTTTTTGGGTGGGGGGA
>KV751323.1:5194849-5205506 GCA_001698575.1 Mola mola | reverse complement strand
TGTCTATTAGCAATTATTAAATGTATGTGCAATATTTTCCAATAGTAAAAGTCAAACAAGGACAAAAATTTAATTCAAACAGTCAACTCTAAAATAAAAAAGACAGATAGCGAGAGAAAGTGCGAGCGAGACACTAAGACTTTAGTTCAAGTCTTAGTGTCATTTTGGTCTCCTTTGGGTGTCACATTACTAAGGTGACCATAACCTTATTCAAGGTCAGAAACATAGATGCATATTAATAGAAGCTCAAATCCTGATAAATGGCTTTATTTTAGGTTGAGTAAATTGCTGTACTGAAATACATTTACTTGTTTCCCTCTTTAAAAAAAACAAAACAAAAACAACAAAAACAGCCCTCCACTCATTTGAAACTCTGCAGCTCAGCTGATAACCAGAATAACGTGGAGAGAGCATATCCGTCTAGTGTTGGCTGCCCCGTACTGGCTTCCTGTAACATTAATAATAGATTTTAAAGTTTTAAACAAAGCCTGTAAAGGTTGGGGATCCAGCTACATGCTAATTCCCTTCTTCACTTGCCTTCAAAAACACTGCTGTCATAGTTTATAGTTCACATCATATTCAAAACTAAAACCTGACCTCTTTTGGACAATGGCACAGTATATCAAGATGTGATCGAGATGAAGACTTTCAGCTTTAATTTAAAAGGGTTTCACAAAAATATGGCTTTTACTGTTTAGGAAGTACAGACATTTTATGTATTCAGATTTTCAGGGGCTCAAACATTTGTATTTACGCAATTGTACTTAATTTTGTTTAATATTTTTATGGGCATGTTTTATATTAGAAATGGCAAAGAAACAGAACAACAATAACACACAAACCCCAATTTAAATTTGCACACATACTCAGGGAGAGAACTACTCAAGATTTATTTTGAACCCATTTTGAAGAGACAAAGTCTCTGAGCAGTTCATACCAGGGCGGCAGCTGACGACTATATCTGAGGGGCCAATTAGAGAAACCCAAACATTTCCTTGTAAATATTTACTGAAAAACAGCCGATCAAGCCTTAGACCTTGCATTTGGTCCGGCTAACAGAACATAATATTGACAAACCTCGTTGTTGCAGCTCTGGTACATTCATATAGTTAACATAATTTATACATATATTTTTAAATTACAGATAATCAGAATGCAAGTACAGCAGGACAAAGAAAGAGAATCCATACCCAGAGTCTTCAGATTTATGTTCATAATTCCAGCCAATAAATCACAGTTTCTCCATATGAATAACCAAAACAAGTTCATGTAACCAGTTGCACAGTGGATCTGGTGCCTTCCAGTCTTTAAGGATTGGTATTTTAGCTGCACCCAACAGTAAAACAGTTTGAATGTGAGGAGGAAGCGTTGGAGAGTCTTCTGAGCATCTAAAGAAAGACAACGCTTTGTTTATGGTCATTATCCATATGTACTGTGAAGTGCCATCCTAGCATTTGTCTGAATGTGAGCAGTGAGTATAGCCATATACACCTCAGAATTCATCTTGCTTCTCCTGCCACCCATCAAAACATCAATAAACACCACTGAGCCCATTCCATTGGCAGCCATGCATGCCCGTGTCATAACAAAGTCTAATCTGTTCTTCCGGTTCTTGAATGTTATCAGTGGTTTGCACCTTGTTGTAAACCGTCTGTATTTACATTCATGGAGTTGTCTCTTGATTGTAGACTTTGACAATGATACGTTTACCTTTTCCAGACTATTCTTGACTTGTCTCCACGTTGTGAAGGGGTTTTTCTTCACCAAAGAAAATTCTGCCATCATCCATTTTAGTTGTCTTCTGTGGTCTTCCAGGCCTTTTGATGTTGTCACCAGTGTGTTCTTTCTTTTTAAGAATGGACCAAATTATCGATTTGGTCATTCCTCAAGTTTTTACTATCTATCTGGTAGATTTATTTTGTTTTTTCATTCTAATGATATTCTCCGTCACTTGCATCAATATCTCCTTGGACTTCATATTGACAACTCCAGACAAACAAATGCCAAATGCCAATTCAGCGCCTGACATCAACTCCAGACCTTTTATCTGCTTCATTTGTCTTGAAGTAACGACGGAACGGACCACACCTGTCCACGAAACTGCTTGTCAGACACTTGTCAAAATAATTTAGTGTGTTTTTATGGCGCGTTTGGAGCTTGTGTTCTTTTTGTTGTAAAGCACTTTGAGCTAAATCTTCTCTATGGAAGGTTCATTACAAATAAAGTTTATTTTAAATGACAGCAAAGACAGAAAAATGGCCTAAAATCAAATGTGAACGAGACAGCAGTGAGGCACTGACAGAGATGGACAGATATGTGGTCCAAACTTTGCTTTATGACCAAAATTCATGCAAAATTAAAGGATACTAGCTTTCCCATCAGCCTAATGCCATATTTTAGCAAATTAGCATTGTTCTAATGATAATGTTAACATGCTGTTATCGACCAGGGATTTAAAGTAGCTTGTTGCATTTGTTCAAATACAATTTTGCAGAATGTTCTTAACTTGCATTTACAGTAAAGCATGAATGCATTAATAATATTCCAGTAATACATCACTAGAGGCCCTCTGTGGCCTTTCCTACTCCACTTTACAAAATTCTGAAGGCATCTCTTGAACTTGATTATACTTAATGTATTTTATGCTGCTATTTTTACTCAAGTAAAAGGTCTCAATGCTCCTTCCACTACTTCATTTATCTGAAAGCACCACTCTGCACACAGCCACACAAAGCTGCCGATGAAAAAAACCCACTAATCCCGTAGAAACAATACCAATGTGAGCCCTCGAAATGGTAAAGAGGAGAAACATTTAAGCGATTAAACAGATTTTGACCCCATACACAGTCTCCATCAGGTAAATGCTCACCTATTTGCCATCAGCTTGTTCTTTTTCTTCCGCAGAGTTGCCACAGTTGTTCTGTTTGTTCCACTGTTACCTGGGGAACGCGACTGAGGAGAACAAGGGCTGATCCTGTTTTGGTTCCAAAAAGGCTGATGTACTTCCTTGCTGCCATAAATGGAGCCTTCATTTTTCTATAAAAAATCCCAGCTGAGCGGTAGCATGAATAGCAGAGTGAAAGCGAGGCTTACGGGGCACCAATCTAAATGCAGGTGGTGTTGTTTTTCTTCAGATTTTACACTGGGCAATATATAATATGGGATGTTGTGCCTACAGTGTTGCAGGATTGCTGGTCTGTGCTGCACAATGTGGGATATTATCATGTCATACTACATGTTAGAGCATTGTTTGCAGATTGACATAATGACTCCATCAGGCAAAATAATTTTGTTACTCATCTCTTCTCCCTCTTTCATCTCTTCCCCTTTTCATTCTAAACATAACCGTTTCTGGCACGCGGTCCATCCTCCGCCCAACCGGATTACCTGCCAGCACCAGCTGCCAAATGTGTACGAGCTTTTAGCACTGCAACTCAACTGGCTGGTTTCCACACCTTTAAACACACACATGCACCGTAAACAGACGTGCACAGGCGTGTGAATGAGCCATCCTCAGCAGCTGCGAAGAGATTTGTGTAAAGCGAACTCTTAAGCTCCCCGTCACACACTGGCTTTCAGCTGCAGTTTGTCTCTGTTCAGCTGTAAGAGGTGATTAAATCATCCGTCCTTTAGTGCAACTGAACAAAAGATAGCGGTGAGTAATGTGATCGCAACACAGTAAAGGCAGCTAATTGGCGCGTGAAACTTTAGTAATAAATCAAAACAGCAAAATCTAATAACATAAAATGACTTTGCTCTATTATTACTATTATTATTTTTTGTAATAGCGGGAGTAGCATTAGCTCTGCCTTAATGCCTTTGTAGAACTGCTTCGTGATTGTATCACTAAAATCCGAAAGCTTCAAACCACACAGCAGTTACCCTTTGGTACATACTCTCAGATCTTATTTTATCTTGTGTTTACAACAGAGTCAAACGTGTTTTTCATAACGAGCACAATGTTAATGAATGTTGTTAACATTTCACCATGATGCTTAAGGGATGTCCAAGAGACGTTTCCCAAGAGCCAGTTTGCCATGAAAAAAAACAACCTACTTTATCAAGTCTTAAGAAGCTGGATAAAATTAACTTCCCAATGATCTAACACTTTTCTCAGTTTATTTTACACTGCGTTAGCGCTACGCTTGTTAATTCAGCCATACATGAAGTCCCAGGAAGAAGAGGAAATGTTGAGGGCAAGTTGGTGCATAGAATTGTAAGTTTAATTTCTACAACATTAAGGATTGGTTCCTTAGGTTTTCAAAGTAGGAGACTTCAGTCAAACCTTCAGGTCCGTCAGAATTTGACTGACTAAGACTGTCATCGGTGGATGGCAGAAGGAAAGCAGAAATCCTCAGCCATGATGCTGACTTCTTATTTCAGTTATGATGTGTATCGTTGAACATTAAAAAAAAATAAATAACTAACATATGTACATGTCAACAAGGTCAACAAGTTTGAATGTCAGAATCTGAGATTCAAGCCACCCGATGAATATAAGTCCAATTTTCCTTCCCTGCTTAGCTCCGTTTTGGTGTTCAGCCTCTTCAGCTGCTCAGTGTGCCTTTCTTTTTTCACCAGCCAGTCGTTAACTTTGAGTGCATCTGTTATTTAATGCTGGGACAGTATTGTGCATTCGGTTTATCTGAGCTTTCCCACCACAAAACAGCTGCCTGCTTTAGCTGTAAACAAAGGTGGCGTATAACACTAAAATGGTGAAGCTGCAAGCTGTAAACCTGGAAGAAGGAGCCAAAATTGCTTTGAGGATCTGAGGGGAACTACAAAGCCGGGTGATAGTTCTCTGTGGGACTGTCACTATGAGCGGCGCCTTTCATAGCGCACATAGTTATTTGATCTATTGTTTATATTAAAAAAAAATAATCAGTGCAGCATTATTTATTTGTTTTTGTTTTTGGGTTTTTTTACGACAGGCTCCATTATTATGGGTACTGGAAAAATGTTTATTATACATACATGTTTTGGGGTTTTTTTGGTTACCTGTCTGTGGATCCATCATTTCTATTCTTCTCAGCACAATATCTCAGCAAACCCTGGTAATGTGGCAGAAAATATCAACTGGGAGGATGAACTGATTTGGATAAGCAGGTCAAAGGTCACCAGGTAATTTCAAAAAACATGTTTGTTGTCAAAGCTCCGGGATTGAATCACTAAATATGACAAAACTTCATACGAATGTTGCAGTGGATAAAATGTGACTTGAGTTTTCCAACAAAAAGGACAACTGCATTTTGTCATCGTAGACAATTCTCTTGCAAACGCACTTTTGACAGAGTGACGGCTCAGAGAAAACCCTCAATACAACGGGTTGGTTAAACAGTCCGAACAGGAACGTGTCCATGAACAGCAGCAATCTATAGTGAACAAGTCCAAAGGCAAGAGGCAAAGTGAAAAGAGCTATATGGTCCTCAGCTCGTCCCCATTGTCCGACCCCACTGTGTAGCCTTGAATTGTCACAATAACTATAATAAATAGCTATATTATAACTATAGCTTGAGGGCTCGATGTGTGGTGGTTGGTTCAATTGTAATCAAAAGGAACAACAGGATGGAGACGGATAATTCTTCAAACAGCACTTTACTGAACTCCAAATTTCTGCTCCACAACAACACAACACGCCCCCTTTCCTGGCGGCATGTGATTGGACTAGCTTATCCTATCAGAGGCTGGGGAAGACTTAACCAGGTAAACATAAGGGAAAACTGCAGAAGCAGATCCTGCAAACGAGTTAAGCTGCATTGTGTAAATATGTAAATCATTAATAAAAGTGTATTTTTAGAAAATGAACTGAAATATAAATTAAGCGAGAAGTTACAAACCGTGCTTCTGAATCTTAGGTAACTATAATATTAACATTAACTTAACAATATCACTGTAACTCTAATTATAGGTGAGGGTAGGAGCGCACTCACACGTTGCTGGAACAGGCGAGATTGTAACACGGCCTTTGCATGAGCTGGCTGTGATGGTCAGTAAATGTATTGGGAGTGGGCAGGAGCAGGATGACAGAGAGAGAAGGTGAGTGGCAGAGGGACAGAATGTAAACAAAGACTAATAATGAATGAGAGGAACAAAACAAGACAGCACCTACTGCAGTAGACAGGACGAGACACGACAGCTTCTCTGTCCATGATTCAACCCCACAACTCAGGAACTGAGGGGGATTCTGAATTGGTGAGACAAATATTGGGTGAAACTGTGCTGATTGAATAGATCTTCTGTTTGTTTGGGTTAAACAGGCTTTACAGCAACATCCATATTTCAACCACCGTAATTCACCACGAGCACCGATTCAGCTTAACTACACATTCAGGTTCGAGTTCTCTATCAGTCGCTAAATATAAAACACTCCACAGTCCAGTTATCATTGCAGCTTGTCTCTGGTGTGGAGGTAATTCTAGTTTATCTCCATATTTTGTTAACTTTTTCGCACTGTTATTCGATGTTTTATCAAAACTTCCCACCCTGTCAGCATGTTTTGCAGGTGAATGGAGGACCAAAGGGAGAAAAGTGTCAGTGTGGCCTGATGCGAGCGGTGGGAGACAAAGCGCAGCAATAAGCACAGAGGTCAGCATTTTCTATTTCTGTGACTCCACATGCACAAAAACAATGCACACGCTCACACACACACACACACACACACACACACACCCACACACACTCTCTCGCACACACACACACTAGATGACAAGGAAATCTGTTCAAAGGGCCGTTTTTCACACCATAGTTTTTGTTCCCCTTGTTCGCAGCTTTTCTTTTTTTTCTATCATTCCAGATTTGACTGACAGTGTATGTGGTGAGGCTGCAGGAAAAGCTCTGTTCTTTTCCAGATAGGAGATATTGGAACAGAAAGGCATTGTGGGAGAAAGGCAGACATCAGTAACGATGAGAGGAAGGATCACATGGCTCTTGCCTCAGTGCTCACTTGTATGTCATCAACCTCAAATACCTCATTCAGTTTTGCAGCCTTAATGCCTTTGACACAAACACTGCCTGTATCTTATTTTTAATTGATTTCATTTCCTCATTGTTGGTTGTATATTTGTGTTGTAAAGATTTAGACTTGGAGAAAACAATTAGAAATGACCTAAACTCTTTTATTTTCCGTTATTAACAAAAAACATCTTTGGATTACTGTGTTGTATAATATGGATTTATGGGCATTGTTGATAATCTTTTAATTCAGAGTAATAATTATGGGATTCTGACTTCAGGGGGATTTGTAGGGTAATTCTTTAAAGTACATATATTCTTAATGGCCAAAAGTATCTGGATCAAAAAGTGAAGAGCCAAACATTGTTTCTATATGAATGGAGTCAGATCTGTCTGTATAGAGTTTGAGATCAGTGTCATAATTAACAAATGCACATAGAAGGATTTCAGCAAATCCCCTTGACGCAACTGCACAGCACTTTCTGAATAATTATGTTTCCAACGGAAAATCAGTTTCTTTTAAACCCACGAAGCAGTTGTTGCTTGATCCTGTTAAATAAACCAACAGGAAACACCCTGACTGAGTTTTACAAAGATGATAATTCAGTCATTAAACGTAAACATGGTTGTATCTGCTAGTTTTCTTCCTTGCCTCGTTCCCCTTCCCTCCACAAAGTCTTGTTGAAATTCATTCATTAGATTACTTGCAAACAGACACCAAGCATGCGCACAAGTGAAAACATAATCCCAGTAGAAGAGGTGATAACAACTATTACTATGTTGTGTTAGCGTCCACTGTTCTGGGAATGCATTGCACCTGGAAGTACGAGCATTAGTCAGATCTAACTTACTCAGCACGCAGTCGACGTTCCACTGTATTGTGCACAGAATACAGGCAGAGTTACCTGAGGGGTAAGATAACATGCTGGAAATTCTTATAAGTTTACTTTTCTTTGTCATGTTTTATAGTCAGCCTGTTTTCATTTCCAGAGGTGTCAGTACAGACATGAAATCACGTCTCTCCATGTCTCATCCTGATGCCTGACGCAGCATCTGACCAGCTAGGATGGGAACTCGTTGAATAAGTACAGAACCTCATACAAAAGCAAAAAAACTCATGGACTGCAGACTCCTGCAGGTTCAGTTCACTGTGAACAGGAGTCATATGATGATGTTACATCAATGACAATTAATAACAGTTACCATTAATGAAACAGTTTGGATGTATGCTCTCTACTGTAATGTTGCACAATGTCATGAGGAAGAGTTCAAAAAAGGCCTGAATTTTATCCCCTCGGTGCCTTTAACACTCACATTCTAGTGAGAAAAAAAAACTTCCCCTACTTCAAATGTGCAATTGTGACAGTCTATTTTAATAATGCAAAGGCAAGAATGCACATTAAAATGCATAGAAAGACACACTTTGAACAGAATTGGACATGTTTGCTTTGAAAATTAAAAGCAGGATCCAGCATCAGCCTGGAACAGCAGAGGAGGGACACACCAAAGTAAAAACAACATTAACAAAAAAAAAAAAATGTAGTGAAGGACAAGACGGATGCAAGAGGATCTCATCTGACTCGTCTCACCCTCATAAGAAAGTGAAACAACACCTTACTTCATAAATAACATCTTGTTTGCTACTGATAAAGCAAATTATATTCTCTCTCCCAACAAATGTGGCTCCCCGATCTCATAAACCTCTCCTAACCTTTCATAAATCTTTTTATTTTTCTTTTACCCTTTCATTCTTTGCTTTCAGTCTTTATGACCCCCCCCTCCCACATCCTTCCATTTCCTTTTTGATCAGCAGCGCCGCTTTATTGTCCAGATAAGTCGTGGCCAGAAGGATTTTGTTTCTTGTTTTTTTTTTCAAGCACAAAGCACTTTTGTTATGAAGGTGAAGGGATTAGAGTGTGAGATTATCTGATATCAGCAGCATGTAAGAAAATCACTTTCCTGGTAAAGTCTCCCTTTACACACATGATTTGATAATTAAATGAGGGGAATGAGTATCAGTGGATCCTGATCTGTCCCTGATGGAAGGAAGGGGGTCAGGTCAAATCCAATCCTCTCCTCGTTCATGATCTGTGTTTGATAAGGGATTTTGGATCTGGTGGTGTTGTCCAGGATTTGGACTCCCAACAATCGTGACACACTGTCAGGGTTTAATAGCGAGCAAGGGGGCTGTGAATGTCACAGAGGAGTTAGGTGATGATGTTCTTCACGCTGGTGTCACTATCAGTCATGTTTGTGATAGATGAGGGAGACGGAATCAAATAGACTATGAGAAGCTGTAAATGAGAGCCTGTGTATTTGTGTGTGTGTTTATGCGGCCTTCTCCGGGCTTTCCAGCTTCCTCTTATCTTATTTTGCCTCTAAGAAAAGCTCGGTTGTAGCGTGGCTCTATCTTTAGAGCTGCCCCTCGAGATGAGTAGCCAGAATACCCCAAAATTAAATTGAATCCTTAGGAATTTCGATTCCCCCCCCCCTCCTCCTTGCCTGAGGTCTGCGTTGCCTGGCAAAGAAAGAGCCGGAGCTTATGTAAATCATGATTAAAAGGTAGAGCATTAAATTCACTACTCAATAACGGAGACAGACAAAAGGCCCTTGATGGATCAGGAGAGTGACAGATGCTTTTAAAACGCTCTCCTCCCTCCTCACCTTATCCCGCCTGATCCAACAAGTGTGTTTTTTTAATTTTCCTCTCTGTTTTTCAGCGGAGAGTGACCTTGACTTACCTGAGTGAATGCAGGAGGACTGGAAAGCTTTAAAAGATGCACTTACTTTGGCGTTTGGCACAACACACAAGCTGTCTCTCTATGCCGTCTCCATGTCCCCACTGGAGGGAAGAGATTGTTTTCTTATGTTTTTCTCCCTTTCCTCTTCTTCCTCCAACACACAAACACGTGCCGCTCTCTCTCTTCCTGGTGTCCCTTCCCTTTTCCCCCTCAGTGTAATTATTTAGGAAGCGAGGGAGGCAATCTGCTCTCCCTTGTCGTTGCTCAAGTGCCCATTAGAGGCAACGCGCTTCATCTTTCTAATGAAGTGATCACGTTAAATGAGTTGAAAACTCTCTGGCATCGTTTTCCCGCGTGTGTGTGTGTGTGTGTGTGTGTGTGTGTGTGTGTTTGTCGGGGGTGGGGGTTGCAGATAGGGATGAAGGGGATTTAGGGGACAAAACAGGGAAAAGGGGAAAGCAGAGCCTTTAAGTCTAACCCTCATCACGTGTGGAACCTGGTTGATTTAGTCCGGTCAAACGCACACAGTCCTCTTTGTTTCTCTGTTATTAATGGTTGCGCCGCCACAGTTACACATTAGTTGCCAGCAAATCTCTAATTTATCTCAGCATATGGAGAGTAAACAGCAGGCTTCATTTGTTCGGGAAGACCGGCGAAAGGAACGCTGAATGAAAGCTTCAGTGACAGAGGTCGTGGTGCGACAGGGGACGAACCAGACATGACTTCAGCTGGTCAGAATTACAAAACAAAACTGGGTGAATGCCGGCGATGACAATAATTCAACATCAACAGTGTCAACAACAAGATCCAATCAAATAAACTCCACTTTTTCTGCAAGGCTACTGGCGTTAATCCGTGGGTGATGATCAATAGCAACAGTCTGAATACACCGTCATTGCCAACGATGGACGATGATGCATAGTGGCAAAGGAAGGGGAAGAAGAGTGAGAGATGATGGTCGAAGA
>KV751323.1:5145961-5168615 GCA_001698575.1 Mola mola | reverse complement strand
CTCTCTCTCTCTCTCTCTCTCTCTCTCTCTCTCTCTCTCTCTCTCTCTCTCACTCTCTCTCTCTCTGATTAGTCAGATCATTTCGGGGAGGGGGCAGCAGACCTTCAGACTCCCTCCTGTCACCCCTAATTTCCCTCTCGCTGGCTGCTGGTCATCTTGTGGGAATTTGTGTGTCTGATTTTGTCACAAACCACATCTGGGGACAAAATCAAGCCTTCACGCCAGTTGAGCAGGGACAGCTTGTCAAACCAGACACACGATTTGCATCCCGAATTTGATTTCACTGCACTTTCTGCAGGCCCAGTGTAAGATGACTTGTGTCTTAATTGGGGTTATAGTTAGGTCAGAAGAAGCCCTCTTGGGATGAAGGAACTCTGGTCCGCTAAACTGTGTGCAAATAAGTCTGTAGATGGACTGTATTGCAAAGATGGACAACATGGCAGCTCATCAACAGTCCATCCACCCACTTCTCACTCGTCCAGTGATTGCAGGTTTCAGTATAGACCATAAATCGCCACTCCATATTAGTAGATGGGACATGGGCCAACTTAAAAACTCAAAATACACGTGGAATAAAATTTTCCCAAAGATGCTTTGTGTCATTGTAGATCATTCTTATCACGGATGTACTCTCTATCAAGTTAGGGCTGATTAAATACACTATTATCTGTTTCTGTTAAACTAATTACATGACCTCTGTAGGTCTCCATTTCCAAGCTGGCAGAGCTTAAAACAAAAGTTTGACATCCTTAAGCAAGAATACATCGTTTAAGCCTGGGCACGATTTAAGTTGCTATATTTAGCCTTGAACTTTAGATCAACTGATTTTTATGAACTTGAATGAATACACTTCAGCTTCCTGGACATGATTTCCCTTCAATAAGAGTAGACATACTGACACATACTGACAAGCTTTAGTTAGAGGACTTGATGGTTCTTTGGTGAGCTTGGTTTTATTTAGCTTTTTGGTGCTATTAAAAAGGAGCAAAGTGGAACAATTGACAGCAGAGTGCCGCTTGCAATTGAGTCAGGAGGTATATGGATAGGAACTCGATACCATGGCTTGACTGCCTGCTCACTACTGCACAGACTGTGGCTTCAAATAATGTAACCTGCAAGTTGGCTGCCCCAAACTATGTGAGCTTCATTTGTGTACAGGGGCATGGCATTAAGGGAAACTGGGGATTAAAGTCATCATTCTTCTGTATGTGCAGTAAATATAAGGCTAAAGTCAGCTGAATCTTGGCTAAATTTAGACTTAATCTTTAAATTTATACTTTTGTGGCCAATTGCATCAAATTAGACCCAGTCTTGGACTTACTATGAACACTAAAATAAGAATGTTCCATAAAGACTTAATGGAAATGTGAAGTATCATCAACTTTAAAGAAAAGGTGAACGGCATTGAACCAACAGCCGTATGGACCATTAATCAGTAAGGTTTTAAAAATAAACTGTCCAAATTTCGTTCCAAGCTTAAGCAGAGGGAGGAGTGGGTCATTTTTTGGTCTTAAGTTGTGGCAGGTTAATTAGACTAGTCTAAGGTTAAGACTAGTCTTAAACTAAAGTTTATGGAACTGGCTCCTGAATCAGATTCATAATTCACGCGTTCACATCTGTATGAAAATTCATCCTCCAGCAGGGGTGGACAACATACTGGAGCCATACTGGATTAAATAAAGTACAAGTAATTGTGGGGCCACAAGTTCCCAAACTGCGCTGTGTTGCGTGTGTGTGTGTGTGTATGCGTGTTTGTGTGTGTGTTACTCAATTCTGTGTCTTCACAGCTGCTACTGAGTCCTCTCTCTTGAGTAGGATTTTATTTTCCTTTGAGAACATTGTGGGTCAGATTCCGGGCAGGGCAGGGCCGGTTTTGGCCTCTGGCATCTACTTTGGTCAGATGTGCCTTGTGTCAAGAATTTGTCAACCTTGGCATAATTCTATATGATTATAGTCCCTCATGTTGCTGAATGTGGCCTGGACAGGAGAATCTGCTATTGCACCTCCAATGTGAAATGGACACAAAACAGGTTAAAAAAAAAAGAGCCACAGGTAATTAAGGTCCAACCAGTGCTTTTATTTTTGGGGCTCTTGTCCACAAACAAACAGGGTAAATTACATCTTTTAAAAACCCTGGATAATCTGTGTGTGTGCATGTAACAAGGTGCTTGGGACAACAGTTCCTGCATGATCATTGTCCTTTAAGCTAATGAGCACTCTGTGAGAATCAACAATGATGAACGTTTCCCTCATCATTGCAAATATCTTTGCACCTCAGGCGTTGTGCCAGAAGGATTTTTGATCAAAAGTTAGAAAATGTACAAGACAACTGTAAATAAATGAATACTTAGCAACTGCTGTTTATTTTTACAACTTACTTCCGCTAAAGGGCATCTGGGATTTGGACTCTATCGCCACCTACAGGCCTGGCATGCTAGTTCTCGCCTGTGTGTATACAGATATCATATGAAAGGAAGAGGGTGAACATGATTTTTATTTCAATATCAGTGTAGAAAAGGCACTACAGTGTCTTTCACTGGTTTTATATCAGCCCGTAACTTAACTGTTTTAGTTTAGATCACTCTCACTGCCCATGGTGTCATTTTTTGGCTGCAGCAGCTGTTTTCGCATTCTAAACTGTAAAATTCCCTGCACAGTAGCTGCTCAGCACCAAAAGGCTGTCAGTTAGCAACAAGCTGGTGAGCATAGCCGAGCATTAAGGAGCGGAAGCTGTTCGACCATCTGACAAGCACTTGTCAAGTCAGGTTTGTCCATGTTGTGTCTCATGTGGCCAACAAATATCAGCAGGCTTAAGGGATGCTGAGTTTGTTTGAGGATACTCACTGCTTGTTTCCAACCTGACTCTGTGACAAGGTGCATGCAGCTGTTTGAACCACCCTATAAAAACTTTTTTTTTTTTCTTTTTTAAATTCCACACACTGTAGTTAAACATGGATTTTTTCAGAGTCAAATGTTTTTCTACAGCTGCATATTTTCGACCCAGGCAATGTGTCAACTGAGTCTTGTGAAGAGAATCGGTGTTCATTAAAAGTTACATGAATTTGTGTGTTTTCAGCGATCCATTTGTAATATTTGACCACAGCTGGCAGCAATTCCTCAAATCACAGAGGGAAAACTAAAAACCAGCGTTACATTCTGTGGAGATTTCTTACAGCATGCACTGCACATGCTAGTACCTGCCATCAGCTGCATTACGTGATGGCTACATGGGCATTCAAAATAATACATCACAGTGAGCTGGGTTGTTAGTCAGTGGGGTTCTGACAATCACACAGGCCATTCTGAGAAGTTCAAGTTTATTGGGTTTTTCAGACTCTCGGTGAGAGTTTTGCAGAGGAGAAGAACAGCAGCTTGGTTGTTTTGGAGAGAGAGAACTATACTTTCAGACATCAGTGTTATGGATGTGCATCTTGTTTCGCGCAGTGTAGTGGTTTTGTTGGTGACGGCGTTTGTCTCTGTGTGAATGCCTTCATGCACCCACGTAATTAGTGTGTTCTTGGTAATGCAGTCTAATGGCTTCACAGGAACACTATAAAATGCTGATGAACATCTGTTTGGCGGAGAAGTCAGCACACGCTCTGTCCCCCTCTGTCTCCCTCCCATTCCCCCACCGAAAGGTACACTTCACGCAGCCTGCCGTCCAATCACCGGTGTGTGTGTGTTTGAAGTATGTGACTGCTCTGTACCTGAAAGAATAAATCCAGCCCACCCCCCCCAAAAAACTGTAATTACTGAAATATATTTGCATAACTTTCTGCTTCACATAGAAGAGATAATTAGCATTTTAGACAGTTCAGTGGCCCAAAAAAACACACACACACACACACACACACACACACACACACACACACACAAGAACATTCTTCCAGTTGTGTCTCCACAGGAAGAGAAAGCATTTTTGTCCATTTTTACAGCTCACCAAAACAAACACAAACAAACCAACCTGCTGCATTTATAACAGGTCAATGACAACATGGAGCACCTTTTAGATGAGAGCAGGTGGCTTGTTACTGTGTGTTTCTGTGTCCGTGCGTTCCTGTTAGGGCTGTTCATTTTTCTGCACCTACCAAGGTCACAGAATGTCACAGTGCACCCAGGGAGAAAAAAGCACACATGCAGTATGTGTGTGTGTGTGTGTGTGTGTGTGTGTGTGTGTGTGCGTGCGTGCATCCTCACCAGCTGGCAGAGACCCAACCTGCTATCAGTGTCGCCTCTGTTCCCGGAGACAGATCTACTGACTAGCTAAGGAGCTCAGCAGAGAATCTGACACCTTCTCTTCCTCTTTCCTCTTCTCCTCCTCCTCCTCCTCCTCCTCCTCCCCCTCTTCCTCTTTCTTGTCTCCACCACTCTCTTGTCTTATCCTCCCATCATTCACTGAAATGTCAGAGGGAAACAAAAGTGAAAAGTGTGGTCAGCTCTGCGTGTTTGCGTGCTGGCGCCAGAGTCCTGTTTGAAATCAGACAGTTTGTAAACCGAAGCATGCCTTCAGAGGCAAAACACACATTTCCTGTGCTGCTGCACAAACTGAAACCCATTTATTTTTTGCTGCCTTACTGTTAGACAGCAGGGTGGACAGATGAAGGGACAACGGGATGGAGTGATGAAGGGGAAGAGGGATGCCAAGAGAGGGAACCATGTGACGACAGCGACTCAAACAAGCTGCCTAATTGGGCACAAGAGGCCTCACAAGTTTGGTGGCAGAACACTTCAAAAAACACTTTTCTAATATAAACACAGCCAGGAGAAGCACATAACGGGGCGTGGATAATTACACACGATTACAAACACACATTCGCTTACAAATGCAAAGCAGTGACAGGGACACGAAGGAGTCATAAACTTAGATATAATGAATTCTGTCACGAACACAAATCAGCACACGTTGCAAAGCTACAAAACAGAGAGATGGAAGATTTGTGTCTTCTAATGACACTGGTAAACCTCCTAACTCGCACACACGCGAGAGACACACAAGTTTGATATAATAGGAGTCCCTTAGATCTCAAAGTAGTTGCATTATTTAATAGCATGACAAGGATAGCCTCCTGTGTGTGTTGGTGCGTGTGTGTGTGTGAGAGAGAGAGAAAGAGACTTTCCCTTTCCAGCTATAAATACACCTAGATCTAAGAACCCCCCCGTTCTCTTCCGGATTTCTTTTCCTTTCCCCTCCGTCTCTCTATCTGCATGGAAACTGTTGCACTCCAGCAATTCATCTGCCATTTGAAATATTTCCTGACTTCCATCTAAAAGGTACCTGGCATGAAAGCAAATTTCCGTATTACAGGACATTACAGGGAGGGAAAAGCCTGGTGTCACTGTCTGCTTCTTTTCTATTTTTTATCTTGTTTTTTATTCAACACCAGCCATCAAAGTGGAACTTATGGTTTTCTCACATAAGGCAGGGTGTGATTTCACCTATGAAACTGATATTATCTGTTATTGTTACCTCCGCCTTGCCAATTATGAAGCATCTTTAAAGACCAACAGTATAAAAGTCAGCCACTGACTAACGCTGTAAAATGAACTGTTGGAGCTACGCTGTCATATCACTTTCGCGGTGGTGAATGGAATCCAGAAAGACAATCAGAATAGGCAGAAAAATCCAGCGGGTTGAAGCAGGCAGGCAGCTGTTGAAGAAAAAAGGAAAAAAAAAAAAAAAGTCAAAATTGAACAAATTCCAAAACAGGTCGTATAGGAAACAGACACAGTGGATCGGAAACAAATACAGATGGCTGAAGCTCAAAGACAAGGAGGCACATTCAACTTTGACGAACTGGCTGACAAACGATGGCTCTGGGCTGATGAGGGCATGAGGTGCAGGTGCACGTGCAGGTGCGGGTGGGGGAAGTTCAGGAGAGACTGAGGCCAGATGGAAGTGGGAGGATTGGGAGGAAAAGGTTATCCCCCTGACAAACAAGAAAAGTTGCAAACAGTTGAACTTTTCTCATCCTCACCCAGGGTTGATAACGGCGGGAATCTCCCTCCTGAGCAGACGTTTCGTCTGCGGACACCATAGTCATGCAGTAGTACATACTACATTCTGGAGTCTGCTTGAAAGACCCCTTTAGACGTGTGCAGACATGTTCCGTAACTAGTTGTTGAGGAGTGGATGTGCGGTCAAGTCTACATGGTCACATTCAATTGGGGTAAGCAGATGTCTGCACAAACCAAATACATATTCCTTCACCTTGAATAGCCCCGGACGTGGAATGGTGATGCACCATTCTTTTCGGGTTTTTTTGTAACAATTGACCTTTTTTTGAAGTCTAAGGGGAACGATACAAACATAAAGCTTAAGGTTGCAGGAGGATCTGGCATACATTACCAAAAATGTTGATGCAACTACCAAAGTTAAATAATAGCATATGTATGCCTGTCCCCACTCATCCTGAATAAATGGCAGAAAAGGGCAGCGGTGGCCTGAAGCCTGGAGAAGTGAGCTTGTGACCAGAGTGTTATCTTTTCAATCCCTTTTGTACTGGATTGAAAAAGTGAATTGGTAGCACTTCCCCTCCCTTATTAACACCACTGTGGTGACCCTTCGCCCAAAAGCCTGCTCCAGAGGAGCAGCTCAGTGGCCGGTAGACAAGGCTGTGGTTGTACTGGACGACTTTCAGCTGTGTGTGTGATCAGGGTGTTCCTGAAAAAACAGAGGCCGCCTCTCAGAGAGCCTTTCCTGAATGGATAAACACAAACTTAGTTAAAGTTAAAGTTATATGTGCATGAAAAAACACTCTTTTAAACCAAACTGGAAATTGTAAGGTTGAGTATAATTGGATACCAATCACATACCAATCATAGACCATAATAGTGCTAAATTTGGATGAACTATCAGAGCCGTAAGAGATACTAAATGAAGAAGTGTTTGGGAGATAACAGAGCTGGCTCCTATTGCTGAGCTAAGCTAAATGATCTGGATAACTTAAAGGAGCCAGTATTCCCATCACTGATATGGGATGTATAATTCCTGGTTCAGAGGCAGGACAATATCTGAAGGTTGCATTCTCAGCGACCAGCAACATGTTGCACCTTTACTGGTAGAAGTTTACAACCAAGTCTGTGTATGTACTGCAAATGATAACATGCTGATGATTACCAGGTAACCAGACAGTTACCAAGTCCTAGTCCCGTTCCACGAGCTTCAGTGCATCTTATTTGTTTCACTGTTATTCCTAAGAAAAATTGATGTGCTCTGCATTTTGCTTCTATGAGCCGATTGCTGATCAAAGTTTGAGGTGTTGACGCAAGGTTTTAGCTGTAGTATCTGCTGCTCAAAAACATTTGCTCCTGTCTGAACCTGCTGATACAAACAGCTCCTATAAAGTGTCAGGCCAGTGTTCATAGACCTTCAAGTTATCGATTTCACCGTGTGACCAAACGGTGAATAAGGCTCTGGGTTTATTCCTGGGAACAGAGGAATGTCCATTTTGACTGAGGTCATGCGTAGAAGTTCCATAAACTGAAATTATCTGTAATGTTCTCTGTAATCTTTGTAATGTTTATTAACCACAGCTATCCTACCATGCTGAAATCTGATAATTAGCACTAAACATAGTCTACATCAAAGCCTGATTGAAAGATCAGCATACTTTTGCAAATATTTAGTCATAAAGCAAAGTACATTGGCATGCATTAAATAGTTGAGCAGCTTCTCTTCCCAGTGGAACACAACCACTTCAATTCAATTTAATCATATTATTCATATCTTATCAAGGCTCATATTCTGTTCTGTATAATAGAGTTTACACCAATGATCATCTTTTTACATCGCAATGTTCAGCACAAAACTTTGCATCGAGGCATTTATGTTGATGCCACTTTGACACGTTATCGCCCACCTAAAACATTCTATCCCGTCTATGTTCTGACATGTCAGAGCAGTTTCGGTTGGCATGACAGAGACCAATACAATATTAAACCAGTGGTTTTAATTCTGGAGCTCGTTGGTATATTTTGTATTTAAATATCACTTGGACTGAAATTCTTTCTCTATGCTGTTATAGAGCTGTAGAAAGTCTGCTGTTGTGCTGGGAGTGATGAGGAAGCAGGTGGCTTCAACCAAAAGTTGTTAGCTGCTATCCAAAGGCTCTGAGTTCTTTGTAACATTGTTTGGAAGATAGAGTAGAGAGAAAAAAAAAAGCTATATCTAAAACCTGCTCAGAACTGCTCCTCTAAAAGCTAATATTTTCTCAAATATTGTAAAAAGAAGATCCAATCCCGTACAAGTCCTTGAAATTAATTGGTTGATCACGTGATTGCACACATTCAGCGAGCTGCAGATTTGCCTGCCAGCCAGCCACTGCACCACCTGCCATTCATTATCACGGTCTCACCAGGAGTCGCCCTCGATGGCAGTTCCCTGATCCTCACACCTGCTCCTCAGTCCTCATTTGCCCTCGTTAGATGACAGTATGCTACATCAGAACTGCTTCTACCACTTTCACTACGTCTTTCCATGGCGATTGGCCAGCCGTGTGGGAACAGCTTGAACTCCTCTTTTGCTATATTTTTACATATGTTCACAGAGGGAAGCGCTATAAATACCTTCCAGGAGAGACTGTTGGAAAATATGCAACATATTCACATATTGAACTAATATCACGAAACCTGCATCTCAGCTTTTCAGGCTACATTTGAGCATTCCCACGCAGAGTAACAAAACCACTACTGCCTTCCAAGAACCTGTCATATGATCAAATTCCTTAGAAGCATAACCCCAAATTCAGCATGTACCCATCACCTACCACTTTATTTTTGTTGTCTGGCAAACCCAGTCTCTGTGTTCCAGTCGCTGTTTTCTGCCTGCCTTGTTTTTGTTCTTGTCTGTGCCCTTTAGGACGTAGTTGCCAAATCTGATTTCTTACCTGACGTAGACCTTCGAGTGTATGCAAAGATCAATGCATTTCCTCTACCCTCTATTGTTTTGTTTGAGATTCAATCATTTAAACGTTTAATTCACTCAAAAATGTAACCTCTATTCTACCTATGTCCACTCATCATGGGGATGGAAAGTTTTTCAATTCCCAAATGCCCAAAGACGTTTACTAGAGTGACTATGTCGGTATACAAAGGGTATCAAAGACTTTGACTTTTGACTTCGTTAACATGTCCATATGTCATTTTTTTATGTGCTGCGACACACATCATAACACATAAAAATCCATTCATTTTGATTGGACCCATCATGATCTGTGGTTAATGGCACCGACAGAAGTATATTTCAATATAATAGGCTGTAGAGTCTACCAGATAGTTTCATCCCTACCTCGTAGCCTTTGGTCAACGTGGGTCTGTTCCGGCCAGTTTCCCATTTCTTTAGTCGGTCAGCCACTCAACATCAGAACTTAATGAAACTGCCCAAATGTAGATATAATCCCTAGCCTGGTTATCTGTGCTGAAAACATCATTAACAAAAAACCTCAAGAAAAGTCAAAGGTGGTGCTGAAAAGTCGAGGGAGAAATAAAAAAAAGTCCCTCCAGGCGAGAGCACCAAAGTGCCACAAAATTACATTTCATTTGATGCTGCTGCTTCTGCCGTCACCACTGGAGACAACATCAAAGTTTGATCTTACAATTACAGACATACAGTATATGCATATTAAGAAAAGATTGATCATTCTTGCCTGCTCAGAATGTTTGATCCACATAAAATCAGCTATAGACAAAGGTAAACAGGGCGATGCAACTTGAGCAGGATGCACGCTGCCGTGAATCATCAAAATCCTCAAAATGAGGCACTGCGTAAGCAGCATCTAGTTGCTGAAGATCTCAGGCTGTTCTTGAAGGAATAAGCAGACGCACTGGGAACAAACAGGACCTACTTTTTCTAATTGGACACTGAGTGCTGACGGTACGTCATGTTCAAATTGAAGAAATTTGCAAAAGCCTTAAATATTCACACTCACAGACCATTAGGACAAAAATGGCACTCGCAGTTATGGATTTTTGTTTACTAGTAAATCAAATAAATAAAAGAGCTCCAGAAAATGGCCAATTAGTCAAACCAGTATGCCTGCTTAAAAAGGAAAAAGAAAAGAGACGCGGATGCACAACCATTTGACAACAAAAGCACATTGTTACATTTAGGGTTGCGGGATACAGGGGTCAATTGGATAAAAAACACAAGATAAAAGCAAGTCGCTAGAAGGAAAGGAAAAGAAAATGGACACAACAGCTAAGAACAGGCAGTTCGATGGGGGAGCACTTAAGCTGGACCATCCCGCAGTCCAGCAGTGGAGAAAGAAGACGATTAAGAAGCGACGACGGGGAAGGAGTTCTTCTTTCTTTTTTATTTTCTTTTTCTCAGAGACAGCAGCAGAGGAGTGATGGGATGCTCCACATCTGAGCTATCTAATTTATTTGGCCGTCTCCTGCCACTAATTTGCCGGAGGAAAGATTCTTGTCAAAAGTGCGAGACGTGAAGCTTCTGCTTTGGCAAAAAGCAGCAGATAGCGCTCACTTGTTGAGTCCAGCTGCAAAATAAGTGGGCCCAGTGCAATCTGAGCTAATTGAGAGGGTCAGTTGGCATGAAAATAACAGAGCATGTTTGCCACTTTTGAGGCGTTTGAGAGCGGCTAACCTACAAATTATGTCGGATCTCTTTTGAATGCTTGAACTTGTAGTGTTTAATTGTGTTGCAGCATTTTTTTTCTTAAAAAAAAAACCATATTCCTTTCATTTTCAACTCATTTCTTCATCTCCCTTGCCAATTAGGTTGGTCTTTCTTGTCTTGTTAAAGTTTATGTTTGATTTTACTCATGCTATAAAATGCATTGACAATTTCAGCTTTCATACATAACATACAAATGTGAAAGAAAAAATACCAGACATGAGCATTAAATTAAAAAAAATAAATAAAAAAAAATCCTTCTTGTACCTTGTTTCTTATGCCTTTTTCTCATGCCGTCTATGGCTTTCAAACCACAAGTCACAGACTCCTGGATACTCCAGATGTGGTATTCAAGCTGCTTCGAAGAAATTTGAAGAATCAGGTGAGGAAGAGTGGTGCTTCTGGATAAGAAACAAGAGGATTTCTCCTCCCTCCCGACCACACCTACTGGGTCTTGTAATAGCCGAAGTCACCATTGTCATCAGAGCTATTGTACAGTAAGTCACCTCTGTACTGTATCTCCTGTCATCGAACTGGGCTCCACCAGGCTCCAGCTGTTAGGTTTACAGTCGTGTTCGGGCTGTAAAGCGCAGTTGAGCTCGGCATGGTGGTTCGCTCCGTCCTCTGGAGTCACCAGCAGACCTCAGTGAACATGAGACGCCACCAGCTCGTCTGCTAACAAAATGAGCAGTGACTTAAGCCACAACCAAAGACAACTCAACGTAACTGACAGAGAGCAGTTAACAGTTACTTCTGTAACATGCTGCTCCTACATTTTCTTCAAATTCTGGCTACATTTTACCTTTAAAAGGAAAATTTGTCAGAATAATTGATTTTTTTAGTTTGAGCATTTTTTTCCAGCACTTCACTCAACACTTTTGTTTGCGACTTAGACACATGGACAGGACTGGAGCAAGGAGCACAAACTTTAAACTGAAACATCTTCCACACTGTGACCCCACCAGAATTAAATAAAGACAGCAACCCCAGAAAGTTACTGTAGCTTTAGTAAAACACTGCAATGCATAGTAGATCCCTCACTTCCAGATTAAGATGCTTCATTTCAGTTAAAGTGGCAACACAAAAATGTTAACGTACTTAAAGTGCTACTAAGTATTCAGGAAAAAAAACAATTTTGTTGAAATGAAATATGACAAGTTTAGAAGGGGGAAAAAAAAAAAACAACTCACCATTTGATGGACCTGTTAACAAAATGGTTGGAAACCACTGTTTTCATATTGTGTTGTATTGTAAAAGCTTATTATATATTTTTTATTGTGTAAAATCTTCATCTTAAAAGCATCTAGTAGCTAAAACTGCCAGACAAATGTAGTTGAGTTTCCGTCTTAATGTACAAAGTCACATAAAATGACTCCAAAATTGTATTTATATTTGAGTAAATGCACTCAGTAGCTTTCCACCTCTGCTTATTCAGGCACTCAAGCTGCTTTAGAGGAAGCAAATGTTTATGAATGATCTTGGATCTCGGTGGATGTTCTTGCCGACTGTTAGTTGGGAATATTTATACCACTATCATATCTTCCCGTCAAATATCACACTGTAGCCGGGAGATTAGTCTAACTGGCATTAGGACTATTAGCTTGGCACCACTCGAAATTTAAAAAAAATCTGCATGTTATACTATCTTGCTTGTGTAATCTGCACAGAAATCTATGTCTAATACCAACATTCATGCTATGCCAAGCTAACTGGCTCCTGGCTTCAGCTTTGTACTGAAGGATATGATCTTTTCATCTAACACTCAGCGGGGAAGCAAATAATCGTATTTTTCAACATGAACAGCAAGATATTTGTCAGGACACCTTAAAGTGCACCGACACACATGCTGTTCTTACTGTCATCCTATGTTACATTTTATTCCTTTTACCTGTGATCAGGCTTGTTTCAGTAAGTGTTAACTGGTGACGTGGCTCAAAGACAAAGCACTTTCTCTGTTTCATATAACTTGTGAACT
Source organism: Mola mola (assembly GCA_001698575.1). Taxonomy (NCBI): domain Eukaryota; kingdom Metazoa; phylum Chordata; class Actinopteri; order Tetraodontiformes; family Molidae; genus Mola; species Mola mola. Next base: position 5,156,010 of record KV751323.1, on the reverse strand, counting down.
GACCGTGTTTAATGCTGCTGACAGAAATGCTTCAAATGTCCCCATTTAACTGGACCCACAGGTGCGCAAATTTAAATGACTCCGGAATAAAACGAGACACTGGAGAACGGTGGGCGCGCTTTCATCCCGCCTGCACCTAAACGCACATGTAGATGATCTGAATATGGCTTCTGTCCCACAGAGAGGCTGTTTTTTTTGCAAGTGAAGTCTGTTTGTTAGCAGACCCCCTTTGGAGCCTGGGTCACTGTGTTCTATTATTGCACAGTATGCATGAGGCCACAAGCAAGGCAAACAGTAGCTCAGCACCCCGCTGCCCTTTAAGGCACAGTATGGGGTCTTTGCGTGTGTGTGTGTATATGTTTAGCAGGTTTGGGATAATGGAGGTTAGCACGCAACATTTCCAGTAACTTCATGTGTGTGTTTTTGTGTATCACAGGTGAGTGAGTGTACAGATAACGCGGGAAATTGTGATTTTTAGGAGCTTGTTTGATGTTGTGCGCGCATATTTGTGCACATTGCAGATGTGCCGCAGCCAATGATTCACTGTCCTTTCTGCAGCCGCTGGCAGGATCAGACTCTGTCCGCCAGCTCCATTGTGTTCCGATAACGCCCTTGTCTCCTGCCGATAATTATCTGCACGTCCGCTCTCCTCGCGTCCGATTGGGAAAGACAAAGAGCAAGGTTGTAAAAGAGCCTGAAAACTTAGTTAAGGAGTAAGGAGATGCGCAGGGGGAGGAAGGGAGCGACAGTCAATGGAGCGGGGGGTGCCAGGGAGGGGAAGGCGGCTGGGCAGACAGACGACAGAAGAGGAAAGGAGAAATGATGATGATGAGTGTGGATAGGCAGGGAGAATTGAATCTTTTAATCTCCCAAAGTGGGAAGAAAGCGACCTGAGGCATTTGTGATTGGATTTCCTTTAAGTCCACAAGTAGGTCAATAGAGCTAGAATTGCTCATTAGCAGAGAGGGAGGCTGAGGGAAAAGTTTTGTGCCGATACAGTAAGCATCACTCATTTGCCCTTTCCTCAGAAGAAAGGGAGGAGAAGAGAGTAGAGAGACGAATCTGTCGGTGTGGCTTTTTTTTTTTTTTTTTACTTTCAGAGAAGGCTGGAGGAGAGGTTGGAGCAGACAGCGTGTACTGATGATGTGTTGCATGTATTTATTCCTGTAGACACCACACGCCCCTGTTTGCATCGACGGAGATGAGGTGGAGCAGATGAGAAATTTTAGGAATTACCATCGCAGGGAACTTGTCACAGTTATCACACACATGCACCCAGACAAAGATGCCACAAAAACAACTGTGTTTCTGAAAAGACCTGCTCAAGCCACTGATTAAATCCTACTCATTTCGAAAAAAAAATATACATTTCAATGTTGGTTTTTTTTCTTTTATCATTAAAAAAATCTCTTTGTGGCCTTGGATGGACGTACACTGGTGCATCTCCTTTAGCCCCGCCTCGTCTCCCCTCACCGCTCTGTCATCTACCAACATTTAAACTAGTCTACTATACGCTGCACAGTGACTAGCTGTAATCAGACAGATTCCAGGAGGAAGAAGCGCTACTAAAGTTTGACTACAAGTTAATGCATCAAAATGGTAAGTTGTCTATGTAGTTTATTGGTTTTTGGAGTCTGTCGACTGCAATATGAAAAGAACTTTAAAAAAATGTATAGAAAAACACCATAGGGCCACGTCAACCAAGTCAAAAATGCAATAAGACGTGAAAATTCCGATATCCAGTGGTTCTTCTACAGAGGACCAATAGAAACCTGAATCTGACTGGAAATGTCACAAACTGGCAGGGTTCCTGAGACATGGAGGGCTCTGAAGCTGGTGTTTAAAACCACCCAGAACATCACTGGTTCACATCTACTGAGCAATAATTCGATTGTCAAACGTAGTTTCATCCCAGGGGCACATCAGCATTATGGTTGCCATAAAATGGACGGTTGGAACTGTAAGAAATGTAAACGTATCCACCTCTTACCATGTTATTACATAATTGCCTCTGCAATCGATTATTATTGATTTTAGCAGCCAAATAATGAATAAAGCTTTGAAAGTAGAAGTTAGATAGATATTTAAATATTTTTAGGCACACACTCACATTTCCTGGTGTTATTATAGCATAAAACTCATCAATTTATCGGCTTAAGGAACCATTAATCCTCCATCAAAAATCCAAAGAAAACAATGAAATAACACTTTTTTTTTTTTAACAGTGAGACAAATATTATCAAGCACTATCTTATTACTCTAATTTAACTGAACTTTCTTTCCCATTTGTCAATTTTTCTTGAACATTTGGGCACTATTCATATTGTTTCCCCAACCCCATCACTTGATCAGAAAAGCGTTGGAAAACACTGCAATTTAGTGGTTAAATGCCACAAATGTGCAGATCACAATTGATAGGAATTAATCACGTAAGACTGAACTTTTGCAAAATAATTTTCTTTCCAAGCTCTCACCTAAAATGATGTGGTGGGCCGGATTCAGCCCACAGGCCTTGAGTTTGACATATGTGGTTCAAAGGATACTAAAACACAACAGGGACCCCAGCTACAGCCTGTTCCACCTACTGCCAGGTGCCAGAGGTATTACAGATTAATGTATATTTACTACGATTCCACTTGATTCTCCATTTAAAGAGAAGATGAGCAGAGCCATTCACACTAAATATCGACCTGAAGCAGAAAATAAAGGAGGTTGTCCTTCAACAGTGAGATTCTCGCTAGCGGGTTATAAGCCAAAAGTCTGCTGAGTACATTTCAAAATTTAAGAAATGGAAGCACATCTTAAATTTCAAAGTCATGGAGGACAAAATACTCACATCTCACTTGTTTATTTGGCTCATAACACACATTCGCAAGAAGGTTCTGTACCAAAACACGTAAGCATCTATCCGTCTTGATGTGAGCCAACTGCACAATTGAGATGTGAGTGTTTTGTTCTCCTTGACTTTGAAAACTGAGAAGTGCTGCACTTTCATGTTTTGTGGGATACACCAAGTATTAACTGTGTTATCTTATAATAATATCTGAGGTCACGTCAAGATATATAAAATAAGTCAACATACGAAAAAGTCTTATATTTATCAACATTCAAAATGGAATGTGAATGCAAGCATTAGCCACTAGTTTTTGAATTTGCCAACAAGTACTAAAAGCTCGGGATAATTGTTCAAGCCCAGATTTCTTTCTGCCCAATTACATGTTGCTCTTAAAGCACAATTAGCAATATGGTGCCAAAGGCAGCTGGAGAGAGGAAAGGACGAGGTGGCAGAGCTGGGGGATGCAATAAAAATCAACAAAAAGGTTGAAAGGAGCACGGTTTCAAAGGAAATGTCAGGATGTTTTTTAAACCATTTTGAGTATGTGTCACTTTTCAAAGAGCAAGAGTTTTTACTTTTAAGTCTTTCAAATATCATCTTCAAAATGTGAAGTTTACGATTATTATAATGCTAAAAAAAATATCCTAAATTTAATTACAACACGCTTATAGTTGAAAACGTACCTCACAGTGCAAACTTTCTCAAATTAATGCCTGGAACTACAAGTCTGGCATTAAAACAGAACTATTGCTCTTCTCTTTATTGAACGTGCAATATGAACCAACTCCCCAAACAAGCAAATTTTGTTTCTTTAGTCCACACGCAGTGAGAGCCAGGCTAACTTTATGCTAATAAAAACTAATCTGATGCCCAGGCCAATATGGAAAATATTGCCCTCGTGGTTGCCTCAGCCAGCTGACAGGCCGCGAGACGGCTGCCATTTCACAGCAGTAAACAAGTGACAAAGCAAACCTGCACTTTAGCAACTTCTCATGTTGTTCGCTGCATCTAAACCCTTTTAATGTTTTGCAGCCGAGCAGTCAACTAGAAGTTTTTCAGAGGTTTGATGAGCTTGATGAGTCTTAAATATTTGCATCTTCACCTTGCTTGTGCTAACGCTAGCTGTGTTAGCACAGCTAGCCAACCAACCACTATGTAAAAGTTAGCTAGCCACTCCTCATGAGGAGTATGTTCTTAATTGTGTTTTTACAAATGTCAAGAACTACACTTTGGTCCAATTTTCCACCTGTCCTGTAAAATCCAAACGTCTTTGGAGGCCTGTAAACAGCAGCTGCGGACATGTTGTTGCCTTAGCTCCATGGCAACAACATGCTAACCTAAGCCAGAGTGTCTGCAGAGGTCCCCTTCTCTCCAAACCAAACAGGGTTTTTTTTTTTTTGGTAATTAAAACATTAGGTAAAGTAGGTTCTTTTTCGATTTTCATTGGAGGTTTTTATTCGCTAACGGTAGCTCAGAGACTACAGCGTCGGTTAGAACGATGAGGATGCTGAAACGCTCAGAATGTTGCCAGATGGAATTGTTTTAAAACAACATGTTTATGGGAAACTCTGCATTACCCAAAATGATTCCAGATCTACAGAAATTATGCAAAAGATGATGAGCAGCTGAGGACAGACACGTTATGAAGAACACAACTGACAAAAACATTGTGCTATTTGATGAGCGCATGATGATCCAGTGAAACAGCTGTTATGGGGAGAACGTGTCTTTGGGACGCGCTGATTTCGCCACCTTTTGAATGTCTTTTTTGCTCAAAGTTCTGAAAGCAGGGGAGATGAATGGAAACTTTTGTAAAGGCTTTATGTTCTCCCCTTGCTTCCGACAGAAATATGAAGCATCGTCTCGCGCTCTCGTTTTGCACCCAACTGATATCGGAGTATATTAACCAAAAAAAAAAAAAAAAAACGGGCCAATCAAGCGCGTACTCATATTCATGTGCTCACAAATATCCATCTGCGTGAGAACGTGCACGTGCACACGCACGCAGATAATGCGCCAAGAGCTGATGAAGCGGGTCCACCATGATGGATGGAAGGCGGTTGATGGCTGTGTTGGGCGGCTGCTCGCTCCCTCTCTCTCTCTCTCCGCCATCCCTCACATTCACGTCTCCCTCCTTTTGCTCAGGTGATGAGTGATGGAGGGAGGAACTGTCCGGCCTCCACTCTTCCTCCCCAACACTCGGGGTGTCAGCATCGCCTGCATCCCCCACTCTTTGGGCCCAATATGATTTATAGAGACGCTGTGAGACGGACGAGAGCGAGGGAGGGAGACATGCAAGCAGGGGGAGAGACGGTGGGACAGATGTGGAGCGAGGAAGACATTGGGACGGACGAGGCAGCCGAAAGATGAGGCCAAAGTCTCCGTAAAGCTCCGCTTAGACCAGATCAGCCACAACGGGGGAGTCAGTCTGACATCTGCAGCTATTACTCTCGTAAACAGGCCTAACCTCGGCCTCGCGGGAGACCTGGTGTCAGGCAACAGTGACGTGGCCACGGCGGAACGTGAGGGCCAATTAAACCGAGTGAGATAGTTATCAGGATTAGCACGGAGCAATTAAATGTTAATGACATAAAGAATGATGAGCCCCCACTCGTTCTCATTAGCAAACAGTTGTTAATTGTGTAGGAGGTCACCGGCAGCTGAGGGGGAGGGGAGCGGGGAGAGGTCAGGCCAGGAAGAGGGAGCAGCAAATATTCCTACTTCATTTGTGCATTCGAACGCCTCAATCGGAATCCCACCGGCATGCTTCGGTTTGCTTCCTGGCACCTTGGAAGAGGAGCAGGTTGCAGAACTTTGTCTGCAACCTGCACAAAAACTCTCATTTCCTGAGAACGCCCAGCAATCTGAGATGGCGGCGATAACAAAAGTGGTCTTCTCAAAAACAGGATTTTAATGGAGGGTTAAAGCCTGTTTCTTACACGCACGTAGTATTTTTTTGTGAATAAGCCATTTGTTTTTTGTTTTGTTTTTTTATTTTTTTTTTCATTTTGTAGTCCTGATGAGTCCGTTTCTGCGATATGACCAGAGCGCCCCCATGAGGCGGCAAGCCAGAACTGCCGACTGTCCAGAGGGATGAGCATCACTTCGGGGACTTGGCAGCGGTGCGCTGGAGTAGATTAGGAGGGGAAATTATTTATAAATTTCCCCTTCAATTATTTATTGAGCAATTCCTCCCAGTGTTTACTCAGGGGTTATTAAATATTATGCTGCTAAGCAACTTAAAAGACAGAATTGTCAGAGGACATCCTGGGAACGTTAGAATTCCAGGGCACGCGGAGCCCAGTGCTTCCAGAAGCAGTGTTAAGAATGCAATTAAAGGAGCGGCTGCTCAATCAGTTTTCTCACCATTCCGCTTCTTTTTCTCCTCCTTACTCTGTTTTTTTTTGGGGGGGGGGTTTTCTGCTTTTCATTTGTGTTTGGCATTTGCTGTCTTTGGCCAAACACAGTGAGGGGAACTGTGTGTACGTGTGTGCACAGGCACTCGTGTGTGCGTGGCCAAGAGGTAATGGAATAGCTGCGACTCAGCTAATCCGATCCGTCTCTCTTTCTCCATCTCCAGCCCCTGTCTCCCTCTCTCTATCGCGCCCCCTCAGTACACTGAGAGACAGACCTCAGTCTGCTGGCTCAGGGACCGTCAATAGTTTGTCCAGATAGCAGCAGCAGGCTTAGCCGGGGACAGGAAATGTAGCCTTGGATTTTGTCCTTCTTGGCTCCCACAACAGGCCATCTAATGGATTTTGGTAAGAGGGAGAGAGACACAGACAGAGAGAGCGAGGTAGGAAGAGATAGAGAGTACTGCCAGCCAGACAGAAGATGAACATTACGCTGCTAAAGCAGGCTAAATCATCCTGGCTGACACCGATAACATGTGCGTGCACAGAGTGCTTCCTCCTCGTGTGTCCTCCAAACAGGCACTTTTGCACACACGCAAACAAACATGTAATTAGAGAAAAGAACACTGACACTTAGAGGGAACGGAGAAAAGCTCACAGGGAAGTGGGTGTTTGACATTTTTTCAGCCACTCTTACAGCTTGTTGGCCCTCGGACGGATTCATTCCATCTGCTCGGTTCCTTCACACGCAAGTGTGTGTGTCCTTTTGCTTTGGGTGGCTCACTTTACCAAGAGAGAAAAGAGGAAAATACAAACCATAACTATCTTCCTTCTCCATTCTCTTACCCTGTCGTGACTGCACTCCCTTCCTCACTTTGATTTGCTATCACGTGTGTGTGTGTGTGTGTGTGTGCTTGCATGTGTGTGATAGAGGAGCATACATCACAAAGCAGGAAAATGGCCATAAAGTATACGTGATATGTAAAGAGCAGTCAGTTCATGTAAAGAAAACGTGTCATCTGCCTGATAGTGGCAGTTTCAGATCCAGGAGACATGACGCGGACGTGGTGTCTCATCCTTTTATGTTGACTGTTTCTGCCTATGCACGCACACACACACACACACACACACCCTAGTCAACACACAGTACAGGCTGGTTGTTCCTCATCTCAGTGGAGCAACACTGACCCCTACTGAATGCATCGGCATCAACGTGACGGTCCTCTTATCACGGCCTCTCGTGCTGAAAGCCAAGACTCAAAGAATAAATGGTTTTCAGATTTTCCTGCACGGTCGTCTTTCACTTTCAGGAAATCTTCAGCTCCTCTCATTCTGTCTAAAGAGTGGAAGATAAACCCGTTGTCGAGTGAGACTTAACAACAAGAATCAGGGTGCGAGCTTTATTGAACAACGAGCTCACTTACTGCTCTTCTCCTCTCCTGGTTTCAGTGGTGTAAACCTTCGCTGACCTCTGGCCCTGTTCGGGGAAAAAGTGAGGATTGTTCATGACGTTCACCGACATCATTTTCAGATGGCAATTTGGGGAGTCTGCTGCAATCTATCGGCTGACTGAACCTCCGGCGACCGTCTGGTTTTTTTTTTAATATGTGGTACTTTGTGTGTGCAGAAGCACCAGTCAGACCAGAACACAGGCTGACTAATTCGCCAGTGAAAGTAAACCATGGATGGGGTCAGTCACTTAAAAGTTTGGGTTATTTTCATGTTTAGGACACTAAGAGCACTTTGCTTTATTGATTTTATTGGTACATAAGTTTTGCATTTGAATTTTAGGATTTTAGGGGTATTTTGGATTTTCTTTTCCTGCAAAAAACGCCGAGAAACTGATAGAGAGTGAATCTATTACAGTACTGAGTATTGTGCTCCTCCTCTCAAATACCTGAAAAAAGAAACTCCAAGTTTATAAGTCTGAGCACACTCAAAGCAACTCAAATGATTGTATGAACATTTTTATCGACTGATATCCTCAGGGGTTTGGCAGCCGTACGGAAGGAAGATAGGAATTTTAGTTCCAAAAGAAAATGGAAATCATCCAAGTGAGGGAAAACAAAATTAAGATCGAAAAAAAATGATGTCGACATTTTCCCCACAGTGCCAGCGGAAGAGTATGGTCTGGAGTTTAGTTTTCAGAGCCTGAATTTATCAGACGGGACACGCTTGACAGGTAACGAACACGTCACACTGAACGCTCACAGTGCCAGCTCGCCATCCATGCCAGCCATTAGTGCATCTAACCTTGACAGTTGATGCCAAGCAGTAATGATAAGCTCATTGCAGGTGTGCGTTTCCACTGGCAACCGTACAATTACCTGATTGGAGGGGTAGCCTGACCGTGCCAGCTACATAAGTTGCGTGACATCGTAGAAATGCGACACCAGGAATCCCCCTGGTTGAAGTCGACAAAGGAAACAAACAAAGGAAACAATGGAGGACATCCAGCATTTACTGTTTATCACCTTGACAAAAGTGACATTGGACGGTTCACTATTTAAGGGTACCTATCTGTACCGTACCAAACCAAACTGAACCGTACTGCTTGGTTGCCAGTGATGCAAAAAGGTACCTTCTGCGTCAGGATTTAGCATGTGAGGCTGTGGCAAAACTTTGATAAACAGTGAGCTGGGATGATTTTACACATATGAACAATCATTAATTTTACACAAGCACCTGCAGGCGGTGCTGCACATTTTTGCTCATCTTACATCACATTTATAACTCACCTGTGAATCAGTGACATCAGTATTCTGTGCAGCAGGATAGTGTTTACTTTAAACATTATGATATTATCTACATGTTTTTTTTCTGAGTGTATTTTGATTGTGACCAATGGATTATTGATGTGCTGCACTGGGTTGCTCGTCATGGAGGCTCATCGTCTCACGGTTCAGTCAGAGTAGACACGGCATAACTTGGCTTTTACTCCTTGTGTGCCTATTAGGGAAGAGATGTTCTCCAGGTTGTGCAACTGAGGCGTTATTGTGCTATCGCACCAGTGTGTTACCCAGCGGAATGACAGAGTCTGGCGCCACAGGTAGCGGAGGTTTTTGATGCGTTAATACCTTTTTGCTTGTACTGACATATTGATCATTGACATTGGGTATTCAAGTGTCCAACCTGATATAACCTGAGTCCTCTTATCAGGAAATGAACTAAAGTCAAAACAACCAACCCTGTTTAGCAGCGTTACTATAAACTTATATAACTGCTGCTATACTACGTTCATACCGAAACAATATTGGGTTGTAGACTGTTGCTAAGAGACCGTCATATAGATCTGATGGAGCATTATCTGTTGTCATAGGGAGGGTCAACTGACGCACTTAGAGAGGTATGAAAACAGGTGCTGTGATCATTGTGTTTGGCAATATGGTGCACCAACAATCACCTGAAGCTCGTTTGCAGAACCCCAGAGTTTACGGCGGACGACAATGCTTTAAATGCAGATATTGCTGCGAAGAGACTGTTAGTAAGAAATTTGCAGAAATGCCTTATGAGCGTTCCTGAGATATCGTGTTCACAAGAATCGAATGCGTGAAGTCACAGTGACTCTGACCTTCAACCTCTGACAGCTACATTCTATTCGCTTCATTCTTGTGTCCAAGTGTGACAAATCTGAAGAATTTCCGTCAATTTGTTGGTGGCAAAGTGGCATTTTCAGCTTCTTGACAAGGAGACAGAAAAAGTGGTTAAACAGAGTAATAAAACCGCCTGATGACACCAGCGACAGGAGCAACTGTCTTCTGGGGGAGTGAGGGTGGCTATTTGCCTACAGCTAAATGAGGAAAGTGACAAGTCAGACCAGTACTTTTTGCCGTTACTATTGGCTCGACACAAGTTTTCCG
>KV751323.1:5129338-5144235 GCA_001698575.1 Mola mola | reverse complement strand
GGATACATGAAATACATACGATGCTAGTTAATAAATAATCAGATCTATAGATATATTTACTACCGTTACTAGCATCCACTGCTAGTAGCTTAACATAGTGTGTGTTTAGTCTTTCATGTGTCACATAGTCATTATGACACATGCTGAGGTTTGTTATGTCTGAGCTTTTCAGGATAGACAAATTTTGGTTTACGAGCAGATTTCTTTTGTCACCCTACAGCAGTGTGACAGAAGACAGATTTGTGTAAGTCACACATTTTTCATCTACATTCTTGCACACATGAGCTGCTGTCTGTTAACCTGCCTCTGCGGTGGGCTCCGCTGTGTTGCCTCACTCGTGAGGCCTGGCTGCGGCACCGCTCTAGCTCTCTGTCTTTCTTTGCTTTCATTTATATTCATAGAAAAAAAATGTAAGCGTTTGCATGGTTTGCTCTCCCGTCTTGTGGCGAACTTCTGAACTGGATCAAGGTAGGTAAAAATAGGCACTCAATAGGGCACATAGCGCCTCCAAAAGCCAACAGTCCCCTCATATTGAAGTTCCTGGATCTGAAATAATTGTAAACACAACATTTAGAGTATAATCCTGGGATTTGTTGGAGCCACTTTTCCAGATTCGGGCTTACAGCTCCCGAGTGCTTCTATCTCCACGGGCATCACTGATGCCTTTGCTCCCCACATCCTTTCCAGCTCCTCTTTCAGCCCCTTGGTATTCCTCGAGCTCCGCGTGTTCCTTCTTCCTGATGTTGCTATCACTTGGGATTGCGACATCTACCACTACCGCCTTCTTCTCCAGCTTGTCGACCACCACGATATCCGGTTGATTAGCCATCACCATCTCATCGGTCTGGATCTGGAAGTCCCGCAGGATCTTAGCTCGGTTGTCCTCAATCACCTAAGGAGGTGTCGTCCACTTTGATCCCGGAACCTCCAGCCCGTACTCGGCACAGATGTTTCTGCATACTATACCAGCCACTTGGTTATGGCGCTCCAAGTATGCCTTACCTGCCTGCATCTCGCACTCTGCTGCTATGTGCTTACCGTTTCAGGGGCATCTTTTCACAGTCTGCACCTTGGGTCCTGTCCGGTGTGTTAGACCCCGGCCTCTATCGATCTCGTGTTCAAGGCCTGTTCTCGTGCTGCCATGGTCAGTGCCTCTCTGCTGTCCTTGAGACCAGCCTTCTCCAGCCACTGGCATGCTTTCTCAATATAGTCCCTCCATGAAAACATTACAGCTACTAACCAGCGTGAGCTTAACAGCACTGTCAACGTGCGCACCATGTGTTTTGCCAAGCTGTGTCCATCGTTTTGCTGAGCTGCTATCAGTATCTTTTCTACTACAGCAAGCTAAGGGGGAAAACTCTCTTAATTGACCAACCCCAGGTCTTAAAAGACCACAAAAGCATCAACCACACGTAGCTGAGTGAGGGTATACTCTAACGTTTGTGAGTACACTCCCTGATCGTAGCATCTGGAAAGGAAAAGGGTGTCAAATTCGTAGCTACACTATTTCTTTTATGCACAATAAAGAGGTGTAGCTCAAGGACTTGAACTTCCTCTTAATGGATTCAGTGGACTCACTGACCTGAGATGTTTTTACGAAATAAGAAAGAGCTATAAGACCCACTGGCCTTGCATCACATAAGTCTTCCACAGTGCCCTCCATGGCATGAGAAGACAAGAGTAAGTAATCAGAATCGAAGAAAGGAAAGTGCAGCTATCGGTCCGAACAGTAAGAAACATTTTTTATTGCAAGTCAGCAACTGCTAATATTATTCATTTATGTAATAAAGGTGTAAACCAGGTGACCATTCCATGTGATAGTCAGGAATTAAATTCTAAAATTCAAAGGACTGTAAATGTCTCCTCTGTCTGCCGCCTCAGGCAGACTTTAATTTTCCCTGTGAAGGTGGCTAAAAATAACAAAAAACGCTGAGCTGCACAATTTCAAATATATTAAGAAAACAGCGAGCCGTTTAGACTTAGACTTCTTTTTTTGTTTTTGCATTGAGTTTTGTCCTCTGCAGTGGTTATGCGCCTTGGACTGAACTGTGGTGGCTGTAATGACCACTTATTTAGCAGCCAAGAAATAAAGAGCAGCTTTCAACAAGTAGTCTGAATTAAATGACACCACATGCCCTTTTGATACTGGAGGATCAACGGTTGGTTAATCAAAAGCTGTTCATTTTGAATAAATTCCTTTGCAGTAATTTTTTTTGAATGAAATCTTTTTTTCCCCAAACGTGGGTGGTTGGGTCACTCTAAATAAATGGGGGACAGAAGTCACCATGGTTACAGTGTTTAACAGGGTAAAAGGTCAGGGAACGATCACATAATCATCAAATAATATTGACTGTCAGAACTGAGTAATGGCTCGGAGCTGTATTCTAATGTCACCTGATTCCCTTTTTGCTGAAACAAATTCTTCACAGTCTTTCCCTTCCTCGCATGAGAAAGAGGCTCATGCTCGTGACAGGGTGAGACATAAACACATATGGGGTCCTCCTCGGCTGAGCTGTTTACATTAGCTGTCTTAGTTAGCTCGACTTGGCTTTTTTTTTTAAAGACAATTAAACATCTTCAAAAGGAATGTTTTAACTCATGATTTAGCTCATGGGGTTGAAATATACAGACACATGGTGGCTAACGTACAGGAATGTTTGCATGCTCCGTTCACTCACAAAATCAACTGAGAACCAACAGGGTGGTTTCACAGTCCCTCCATCCCTTGTCTATTATGCTCACTGCAGATTTGGCTAAGCAAGTATTTCAATTGCTCCTCATAGATGACTTCTCTTGTTACTGGGTTCCAACATCAAAAGGTACAGATACCATCTCGGACAGAATCATTGCTTTAAACCACATTTTCTCTCTCACACAACCACACATAGAGTTTAGACTCTGCTCGCTTTTTCCTCACCTTGAAAATAAGATTAAAATGTTATCAGTTGTACCACCTGCACAGCGCTGCTCCGACTGCAGATACAACACATCAAGCTTAATCCTGAACATGAGATACGTAATGCACCCACACACACAGAGCAAGCAAAACAGTATCTAAAGATACTTGTAATTATGATGTGTTACTCTAAACAACTGATTTTCTTCAGAGTACTCCTGTCCTCCATTAATGCACTCACAGCCACACAAAGCGACTGATGGGAAAATCTCTGCTACGATCCTGATACTGGTGAAACGCTGACACCATGTGGTCAATTAAGCTATTGCAATATTGCTGTGAAACTGCTGTTTATTTGGAGACACGTTTTGGTGGCACAGCTGTATTTTTAATGAATAATAAACGTTGTTGGTCAAGAGGATAGGGTCAGTCTAGACTGGTGACACATCAGCTTAGTGGTGTCTGTTCTTCAACAGGGGCAGTTTCCAAATTTATGCCAGTATAATACAGAGCAGTACATGTCAAAACCAAACACACTCCCGCAGCTGCGGGTTGGAGGGATTTTTAGAAATTCTACACCCAGTGAAGATTATGGAGTACCTGCAAACTTCATTATTATGTAAGAGCAACAGCCAATCAGCAAACAGGATTTACTCAATATCAGCCAAATTGTCGCGCCACAAAAAAAGATGCAATTTTGTTTTTAAAGGTTTATTTTTTTATTTTTTTTTTTACACCCTTACAAAAATATCAGAAATTAACAAACATAACATATACAATACATTAATATTTACATACATAAATACATAAATAGGAGGATACATGAAATACATACGATGCTAGTTAATAAATAATCAGATCTATAGATATATTTACTACCGTTACTAGCATCCACTGCTAGTAGCTTAACATAGTGTGTGTTTAGTCTTTCATGTGTCACATAGTCATTATGACACATGCTGAGGTTTGTTATGTCTGAGCTTTTCAGGATAGACAAATTTTGGTTTACGAGCAGATTTCTTTTGTCACCCTACAGCAGTGTGACAGAAGACAGATTTGTGTAAGTCACACATTTTTCATCTACATTCTTGCACACATGAGCTGCTGTCTGTTAACCTGCCTCTGCGGTGGGCTCCGCTGTGTTGCCTCACTCGTGAGGCCTGGCTGCGGCACCGCTCTAGCTCTCTGTCTTTCTTTGCTTTCATTTATATTCATAGAAAAAAAATGTAAGCGTTTGCATGGTTTGCTCTCCCGTCTTGTGGCGAACTTCTGAACTGGATCAAGGTAGGTAAAAATAGGCACTCAATAGGGCACATAGCGCCTCCAAAAGCCAACAGTCCCCTCATATTGAAGTTCCTGGATCTGAAATAATTGTAAACACAACATTTAGAGTATAATCCTGGGATTTGTTGGAGCCACTTTTCCAGATTCGGGCTTACAGCTCCCGAGTGCTTCTATCTCCACGGGCATCACTGATGCCTTTGCTCCCCACATCCTTTCCAGCTCCTCTTTCAGCCCCTTGGTATTCCTCGAGCTCCGCGTGTTCCTTCTTCCTGATGTTGCTATCACTTGGGATTGCGACATCTACCACTACCGCCTTCTTCTCCAGCTTGTCGACCACCACGATATCCGGTTGATTAGCCATCACCATCTCATCGGTCTGGATCTGGAAGTCCCGCAGGATCTTAGCTCGGTTGTCCTCAATCACCTAAGGAGGTGTCGTCCACTTTGATCCCGGAACCTCCAGCCCGTACTCGGCACAGATGTTTCTGCATACTATACCAGCCACTTGGTTATGGCGCTCCAAGTATGCCTTACCTGCCTGCATCTCGCACTCTGCTGCTATGTGCTTACCGTTTCAGGGGCATCTTTTCACAGTCTGCACCTTGGGTCCTGTCCGGTGTGTTAGACCCCGGCCTCTATCGATCTCGTGTTCAAGGCCTGTTCTCGTGCTGCCATGGTCAGTGCCTCTCTGCTGTCCTTGAGACCAGCCTTCTCCAGCCACTGGCATGCTTTCTCAATATAGTCCCTCCATGAAAACATTACAGCTACTAACCAGCGTGAGCTTAACAGCACTGTCAACGTGCGCACCATGTGTTTTGCCAAGCTGTGTCCATCGTTTTGCTGAGCTGCTATCAGTATCTTTTCTACTACAGCAAGCTAAGGGGGAAAACTCTCTTAATTGACCAACCCCAGGTCTTAAAAGACCACAAAAGCATCAACCACACGTAGCTGAGTGAGGGTATACTCTAACGTTTGTGAGTACACTCCCTGATCGTAGCATCTGGAAAGGAAAAGGGTGTCAAATTCGTAGCTACACTATTTCTTTTATGCACAATAAAGAGGTGTAGCTCAAGGACTTGAACTTCCTCTTAATGGATTCAGTGGACTCACTGACCTGAGATGTTTTTACGAAATAAGAAAGAGCTATAAGACCCACTGGCCTTGCATCACATAAGTCTTCCACAGTGCCCTCCATGGCATGAGAAGACAAGAGTAAGTAATCAGAATCGAAGAAAGGAAAGTGCAGCTATCGGTCCGAACAGTAAGAAACATTTTTTATTGCAAGTCAGCAACTGCTAATATTATTCATTTATGTAATAAAGGTGTAAACCAGGTGACCATTCCATGTGATAGTCAGGAATTAAATTCTAAAATTCAAAGGACTGTAAATGTCTCCTCTGTCTGCCGCCTCAGGCAGACTTTAATTGTCCCTGTGAAGGTGGCTAAAAATAACAAAAAACGCTGAGCTGCACAATTTCAAATATATTAAGAAAACAGCGAGCCGTTTAGACTTAGACTTCTTTTTTTGTTTTTGCATTGAGTTTTGTCCTCTGCAGTGGTTATGCGCCTTGGACTGAACTGTGGTGGCTGTAATGACCACTTATTTAGCAGCCAAGAAATAAAGAGCAGCTTTCAACAAGTAGTCTGAATTAAATGACACCACATGCCCTTTTGATACTGGAGGATCAACGGTTGGTTAATCAAAAGCTGTTCATTTTGAATAAATTCCTTTGCAGTAATTTTTTTTGAATGAAATCTTTTTTTCCCCAAACGTGGGTGGTTGGGTCACTCTAAATAAATGGGGGACAGAAGTCACCATGGTTACAGTGTTTAACAGGGTAAAAGGTCAGGGAACGATCACATAATCATCAAATAATATTGACTGTCAGAACTGAGTAATGGCTCGGAGCTGTATTCTAATGTCACCTGATTCCCTTTTTGCTGAAACAAATTCTTCACAGTCTTTCCCTTCCTCGCATGAGAAAGAGGCTCATGCTCGTGACAGGGTGAGACATAAACACATATGGGGTCCTCCTCGGCTGAGCTGTTTACATTAGCTGTCTTAGTTAGCTCGACTTGGCTTTTTTTTTTAAAGACAATTAAACATCTTCAAAAGGAATGTTTTAACTCATGATTTAGCTCATGGGGTTGAAATATACAGACACATGGTGGCTAACGTACAGGAATGTTTGCATGCTCCGTTCACTCACAAAATCAACTGAGAACCAACAGGGTGGTTTCACAGTCCCTCCATCCCTTGTCTATTATGCTCACTGCAGATTTGGCTAAGCAAGTATTTCAATTGCTCCTCATAGATGACTTCTCTTGTTACTGGGTTCCAACATCAAAAGGTACAGATACCATCTCGGACAGAATCATTGCTTTAAACCACATTTTCTCTCTCACACAACCACACATAGAGTTTAGACTCTGCTCGCTTTTTCCTCACCTTGAAAATAAGATTAAAATGTTATCAGTTGTACCACCTGCACAGCGCTGCTCCGACTGCAGATACAACACATCAAGCTTAATCCTGAACATGAGATACGTAATGCACCCACACACACAGAGCAAGCAAAACAGTATCTAAAGATACTTGTAATTATGATGTGTTACTCTAAACAACTGATTTTCTTCAGAGTACTCCTGTCCTCCATTAATGCACTCACAGCCACACAAAGCGACTGATGGGAAAATCTCTGCTACGATCCTGATACTGGTGAAACGCTGACACCATGTGGTCAATTAAGCTATTGCAATATTGCTGTGAAACTGCTGTTTATTTGGAGACACGTTTTGGTGGCACAGCTGTATTTTTAATGAATAATAAACGTTGTTGGTCAAGAGGATAGGGTCAGTCTAGACTGGTGACACATCAGCTTAGTGGTGTCTGTTCTTCAACAGGGGCAGTTTCCAAATTTATGCCAGTATAATACAGAGCAGTACATGTCAAAACCAAACACACTCCCGCAGCTGCGGGTTGGAGGGATTTTTAGAAATTCTACACCCAGTGAAGATTATGGAGTACCTGCAAACTTCATTATTATGTAAGAGCAACAGCCAATCAGCAAACAGGATTTACTCAATATCAGCCAAATTGTCGCGCCACAAAAAAAGATGCAATTTTGTTTTTAAAGGTTTATTTTTTTATTTTTTTTTTTACACCCTTACAAAAATATCAGAAATTAACAAACATAACATATACAATACATTAATATTTACATACATAAATACATAAATAGGAAATTGGTGGAAAAGGAAGACAGCCTATGAAATTCGTTATAATTTCATAGGAACGACACTGTTCTGAATTACAATTCTTACACGAACATAAGTGACATGGTTAAAAGGTATTCTCACCTTTTTTCTTTTTTTACTGCAGATATCAGATCTACTCTAACGAAGCTCACAAGATCTCTGCAATCTTCTTAAAAAGCAGTAAGTACTTAAGTAACTAACTTTTAAACCTGGGAGTCATATTTATCTTTCCCCTGAAGTCCAAAATTTCAAATTTCATCAAGTGATGAATAACGGACCTGATAGGGGCTCAGATAAATATTAAGTGCTTGCGTGCTCACAGGCATGGTCCAACTGATAAAAGGCAAGAATCTGAGTGTCCACGGAATACTTACTAATCCAAAGGGATGACTGAACTTACTGCGTGTGAGATGTTTCACAACACACTGCTTTCTGTCCACAAAGACAACTCTGTACCTTTATGGAACGCACACAAGAACTTGAGAAAATCCCATCAAGAGAAACACACACACACACACACACACACACACACGAAGCGCTCAGATAAATATTAAGTGCTTGCGTGCTCACAGGCATGGTCCAACTGATAAAAGGCAAGAATCTGAGTGTCCACGGAATACTTACTAATCCAAAGGGATGACTGAACTTACTGCGTGTGAGATGTTTCACAACACACTGCTTTCTGTCCACAAAGACAACTCTGTACCTTTATGGAACGCACACAAGAACTTGAGAAAATCCCATCAAGAGAAACACACACACACACACACACACACACACAGGAAGCCTGTTTTTTTGCAGTGCATCATAGCGACTTGTACATAGCATCTTCATCTACAGGAGACAAACACCGACACGCTCACCTCGCTGGCCACCACCATCATACATCCAGGTGAATCCTCTGGTGGCGCTTCAGGTTACATTTCTGGGTGAAGCATTTGCCGCAGGCAGAGCAGCAGTACGGCCTCTCTCCGGTGTGCACCCGTTGGTGGGCCTTGAGGTTGCTTAGCTTGGTGAAGCTGCGGCTGCACAGCGAGCAACGAAAAGGCCGCTCGCCCGTGTGGGTCTGCACGTGGGCTTTCAGGTTGCTGGGGTGGGGGAAGCACTTCTCGCACTGGCCGCAGCGCAGGAGGTGCCTGGGGCCAGCGTGGGGGTTGGAGTCTGGACAGGGTAATGGGTTGGCGTGAGGCGAGTGTGCTTTCAAGCTGATCCAAGGCGCGCTGCTCCGGTTATGCACTGGTTTGTCACCCAGCTGGACTCGTTGGACCGAGAGTGGAGGAGGAGAAGGGGTGGCTTTGGAGGTGGAGGGGATCCTGTTGAGGCGATTCGAGTTCACAGCCTGAGAGTGAGCTGCAGAAGGAGCCGCGGCGGTGCTGTCAGAGAGTGTGTGGCTGGGCCTTTTCATGGGCCGCTGGAGGTGCTGCAAAGCAGCCTGCAATATGACACCGGTGCCCACTTCGGGCTGCAGCTTTGCTGCCTCCTGCACAGTTGCTTTATGGGAAACGTGGTTCTGCTTGAGCGGTTTTGAACTCACCCGGTGCTGTTTTACAGAGAACTGTGGCATTTTCATTTGCTTTTCCTCACACTCGTTTTCCACACCCCCGTCAAAGTCGACAAAAACCTCCTGCTTGATAGTCACACCCAAAGTCTCAGCGTTTGGCGACCTTTTCGCAGGGGATGCCAAGGCTGTAGTCTGATCTCTGCCTAAGACAACCAGAGCATCAACATCCGCAGGGACAGAGTTGGCCAGCTCGTGTTCGGTTTTTGGTACAGAACGTCTAGTTTTGGCCGGACCATAGAGCTTTTCTGTTGCAAGGCCCTGGTTCTGGAGCAATCCGGCTGTTGTGACAGTCAGGCCTGGCCAGCCGCTGTCCATTTCTACAGATGGATCTGCAGCCACTTGTGAATCCTCTTGTTCCCCTGCAAAGACATATGCGCTGGAGATCTTCGGGTCCTGCTTCATGGTATTCCTCAACAATTCCTCACTTTTTTCTTGAGTCTGTTTTGGTTCTGCCTCAGCTGTCTCTGCAGCCCTGTGGAAATCAGCTCCGGTTTCACCTACATAACGAAAGGACACAATTCACCACACAGCCAATGCTGTCAGCTCAGTGTTTTAATATGTATGCATAATATGCCATCTAGGGCTGGGCGATATGACGATGTATGGATGTCTAAGCAAAACGGCGGCTGCAACTTGATTTACGACAGCTTTTTCCCCCATTTGGCTCCTGCTTTACATTCGCTGCACGTAGTCTCGAGTAATGATGAACGAGCATGAGAGAGCGAGACGAAGCATAACCAAGACAAGATGAAGATGCACTTCTACCTTAAAGAGCAGGTACCTGCCTCAAAGATCTGCTAATGAACTATTGCAATAGCAGATTTCAACCTGTAGAAGGCAGTCACTGTGCATATTCAGAACAATGTGTAAAACTACAATATTTTGAACTAAAATGTCAATCAATCAACAACACCATTAAACACACAATTACATTGTATTCCAGCTGAAAACAGCAGTTTTAGGGCTTAGTTCCTCATTAATTCACATGATCATTACTATAAGCTGTCATGTGTCACAGAATTTAAAAAAAAAAAAAACAGATGACATATTGTTACTGTTATTATGCTATTCTAATATCCATATCAAGATAGAGGATTTTGTCCATATCGCACAGCTCTAATGCCATCCACACAAAACTAAATGTTTGTGTCTGAGAACTGATCAACCGATCACAGCGGTCATACATTTACACATATTGTGTTTTGTAGAGATTTATTTGCCTAACTGCCTGCACAAGAAGACATTAAAGCATCTACAAGCAAGTTTTAAATTGTTTGTGAAACAGTTTCAAAATAATACTGATGCCTGTTACATGAACTGTAAAATGGAATGAGAAACCATCAGAAACAGAGATTTGCCGTTATTCTAATGTGATTTTTAATGCCTGGTAGGATTTTCTGTGCACAAGCATTCTGTGTTCTGTCACTAGGGGTGTAAATCGCCATTGATTCTTTGGACAACGATCCAATATTCTCCATATCGCGAAGATGGCCATGATAAAATTTCAATTCGATTCGACTCAGGTGGCCTACTAGCCCCTTGCATGGAGGCTGAAGTTTCAAAATAAAGTCATATCTTAAACACAGGTCGATTACTTAACTTTTCAGCAATTTGATAAATTCCTTGGTCAGCCAATCAGTGTATCAATCTAGCCCAGTTCATCCTTACGCTGCTAAATGTCACATTATGAGCAGTCAGCCAAAGGTATAGGCAAATAAACCAATGTACATAGGTGACACGCTGCAATACTCACCATCATGGGTAACACTCCACACGCCCAAAAGCACAGAAGAACAGGAAGGCTTATTCACATTTTCCTGCTTTAATTCCACCGCTGGCAATACGTCTTCTTCAGCAGGCTGAAGGGCACAGAGTAAACGGTTTCATTTGGATCAGTCACAGCAGGATGCTGTGCACCGGATTTCAATATGTGACATGAAGCACAAAACCTGCTCTGAGACAGTCACGAGACCCACCTGTGGTTCAGGACTGCGACACGCTGCAGGATTGTCTGCTGCCTGCAGTGTCTCTGGGATGACTTCCTGTTCCCTTCTTGCCCACCCTTCCACAGAGTGAGCCTCTTCCTTCACACCACAGTCCCTCGACACATCTGGAATTAAAGGACTTCAGTAATATAATAAAGTGTTTCCCTACCTGAACCACTCTATTCTTGTCCTTACCATCCTGCTTCTCCATGGCCCCCTTTTCTGCGGGGTCACAGGACAGTTCCAGATCATCCTTGGCACAGTCAGCACGCCTCCTGGTTCTGCCCCCGTCCGTCCCCTCTTGGGCTCTTAATTTGCTCTCGGCCCACTGCAGCTGGATCCGCAGGGACTCCACCTCCTGGCTCCTCCGCCTTATCTCGCGCAGCAAGCCGTCCTCCACCAGCCTGGTGACCTCGTACATGGCCGTCCTCACCACGGTCTCCATCACGTCCGACAGCTGGGTCTGGAAGGCCGCGACGAGGGCGTCCAGGTCCGACATGGTGCACGCTGTCGGGGTCCCGTGACTAACTGCTGTCACACAACGGCGGTTTGTGTTGGTGTTTGCGAGGTAAAAAAAAAAAAAATTAGAGGGGAAAAAAAAAGGGAGGGGGGGGTTATTTATTTCTTACATCGGCTGGGTTTCAAAAAACACCGTCTACATATTACTTCTTTCCGGGGACGAGAAGAAAACGACAGTAATTGTTTTAAAACGTTGGCTGGAAGGCGCCAAACGCTTCCTTCATGTCCGTCCTCTCAGCGGGCCAGTGGACGGGACTCCGTAGCTCCACGGCAGCGAAAAGGGCCGCCGTTCACCGCCAACGAACTGCACAAAGACACGAATATAAAAACCATAGTCGAGCCGGAACCTGGAGTTGACCTGTTGACGTTTAGGGTCGCTCCGCGAACAAAACTCGCTTCTGGTTCTTGTCTTTGCTGGTGACGTCATGGGCAGGGCAGTACGGTGGCCTGGAAGTTGCGGATAACCAAACGCGTTTCTAAGGGAGAAACCCAAAGGTTGCTCCGACGGGATTCAAGCACTGTCCTCCGATCAAAAGTGTTTGGATGTAACCAAACGTACATCAAATCAAGTGCTGTACCCAAGTACAGCGTTGAGGTACTAGTACTTTACTTGCATAATGCATTTAATTGCATTTATTTAACAGATACTTTGTATATTACACGCATTGCAGTCACAGTTGCATATTTTTGAATTAATTTATTCGGGTAAACTTATTTTGATAATCTGAAAAAAAGGTGTTGAATAATGTCTTCCCTATTGCCTTCCCTATAGTATACTGCATAAAAATAAATATGTGTATTTACTTAAACTTGTAATCTAAATACTGACTGTAAGTACAGTTATTACCAGAAAATTACTTTAAATGTCTGATACTTTAAGACTTTTACTCAAGTGACTCACTTTTACCAAATTTTTCAACATATCTTTACTTTTGCTCAGTGATCAGTTTTGGTATTTTTTTACAACACTGACTACGTTTTTTTTTTTTGTTTTTTTTAACTCGATTTAAAGCAGCTCGCATACAGTATTTGAATAAAATGTTCATAATTTCCACCAGTATCCTACAACTTTAATTTGAAAACTTAAAGTGACATTATTCCTACTTTATTATCCCCTTGAAAAAATATCAGATGCATTTGGCCTGATTATTTTCCTGTCACTAGTTGAGAAAAAGAACTGTTGAAACAGTTGTGCCTGCTAGTCTTTTTTAATTCCTTGTACTTGGAAAAGTTCAGATCACAACCTCAAAATGGAAATCGTAGTGTATCTCAAAAAACAGAATCATGATTTTTCATCAGTTATTTAAGAAAGTGAGCATATAATTTCAAAACTGACTGCATGACTAATTTTCTTAAAAAAAATTTCTTTACTTTGGCCCATAAAAATCACTTACCAGATTGATTTTAATTATAGACTTTAATTAAACAACCACCATGAATGTAATCCTGTGAAAACACACACCTCTTTTTAATGAAATGCACTTTATTGGAAAACAAAGAATCATATGACCTTAAATTTAAAAAAAAGAGAAAACATTAAAAGACCAAAATATAATTTTCTACAAAAAGTTTGTTCTCTGAAAGGATGAAGCGTTTTTGATGAATTTGTTTGAGTAGAAAGAAAATTCTTGTGTATGAACAACTAGTGAAACTCGTGACATTGGCTTGGTTTCAGTCTGATTAAATGTTTGTAGACACAGATTTTATTTTGTTTAATGAATAAAATTTAAAAACAACAATATCATTAGTCACCTTTGTTTCCCCCCATAGCAACATATCAATTAATGGTACAAGTAAGACGTATTTTATGAAACAAAAGATATTTGTACATTATCACCAGCGTAAGTTCAACTTTTTGAAAAACAGAAAGGACTTTGATGATCACGTGAAAAAATAAACAGATTCCACTGATAAATGTCTCATAAATGAAAGTTTTTTTCCAGTTTTTTGTATTTACAAACTCTCCCTCCGGCGTTCTACTGACAGCGTTCTACAGGTCTGTCATGTGTTTGCGCTGATGTGACTTCAGGTGATCCAGGCGTTTGAAGCTGAGGCCGCACACCGTGCAGCCGTACGGCCGTTCCCCCGTGTGGGTGCGCTGGTGCACTTTCAGGATGTCGGCCCGCGTGAAGCTCTTGTCGCACATGGTGCACTGGTGAGGTTTTTCCTGCGTGTGAATTCTCCGGTGCAGCTTGAGATTCCAGAGGCGGCTGAACTTGTTCCCGCACACGGTGCAGCAGTAAGGTTTGTCCCCCGTTTGGCCACACTTGTGCGTCTTTAGGTCAGTGTAAGAGGGGAATCGTTTCCCACAGTGGCTGCAGAGGTGCAGGCCCTGACCTGAGTGAATCCGCTGGTGGACCTTCAGGTTACAGGCCTGGCTGAAGGTCTTTCCACAATGGATGCAGGTGTATGGGGGCCCCTGCGTGGGGCTTTTGTGTGTCAGCTTATGGGTTTTTAGCGAAGCCGAATCAGAGAAAGACATGGAGCACTGGTTGCAGGTGTGTCTCCTCCCTCCTCTCGCCGCTGCCTGATACTGCAGCCTTTCACCCAGGGTTACGGTATCACTGTATGCATCCGATGACCCATACATATTTGCCATGCTGTTTAAAGATGGGTCACTTCGAATGCTCTGGCTTCGGAAGTTCAACCTGCTGCCCGACTCCCCAGACGCGTGTCCAGGGTACAAAATACTCGGGTCCTGTAGATAACCTTCTTCATTGATTAACAGACAGCTGAACCCTCCGCTTACACCAGCGTTAGTCCTCGAGGACGAGCCTGCAGGCGATCCGCCCGCACCCTTTCTATCCCGCAGAACATCCGCTTGGTAAGTCTGCCGCTCCGCTCCTTCTGGAGCTTCCACGTCCCCTTCATAGGGCTCCATGTAACTCAGGTCCTCGCCCAGCTGGGATGGGGATCCTTGTAACCCATCCAAGTTGTCCATGTCTATCATACTACCGTCCTCGTAGCCAGTCTTATCAAAGCCGCCCAAGTCTTCCATCCCATACCTGCTCTGGAAAAGGGGTTCAGAGGGATGACCAGTGTGTCTGTCATGGCCGGATTCTGGTCTTTGGTCGAAGCCAGCTTCCCAGTTCGCGTGGCACTTTTCGGGCTTTGGCTCACCGTACCGTTTACTTGGCCCCGGCAAACCTGATGTCTCTGTTTCAGAACAATGAGAGGAGGACAAGACTTTCAAAACAGTTACTCACTTATGGACACAAACAGCTGCAATTATCTTATGAAATTGAATTGTTCATCTGGGTGATAATATGCATAACCTGGCTTGGAATTTTACAGGAAACAAATACTGTAATTTCAATAGTTTTCCTAAATCTATTCATCAAAATACACACATATAAAGAGACTGACCTGCCAAATTGATGCCCCATCTCCCTTG
>KV751323.1:5095540-5119384 GCA_001698575.1 Mola mola | reverse complement strand
TCGGTCCTAGAATGGTTCTACTTTTTTATTCGTTAATCAACATTTGATTTCAGTGAAAATTTTAAGAATTTTCAAATAGGAATTCCATGAATAATATTGTGAATCCTGTTTGTTTCGCTATGATTTATTTTCTTTCTTTCCATGTTTATAGGCATCATCTGATAACTCTGTAGAAGCCAGAGCCCCTTGTGCAGAGACCTGCACAACTGAAAGAAAAAGCCGACATAAAAAGTCCCCCATAGCCAAACTCCAGTGTCACATCAAAACCCACATGCAAGCCACAAGAACTGAAACAAATCCACACACAGAGGTTTTGACTGAAAACCATAAGAAAGTAAACGATCATCCAAATTGTAAAAACATAACAAGTGAACCAGGAGAAGTTCAAGATTATACGCATCTAAAGACTGCTGATGACCCTAATCCCATTTTTCCAAGAGGTTCTGGAGTGTGTCAAGAAGTTGTTGAACCCATAAATACTGCTAGTGGATCATCCCGTGTCAGTTCAAGGAGGTCAAAGGCCACTAGCGAATCGACTCCTGTGAGAACCCGGAGGTTTAGTTTGAGTAGAGATGGTCTAGGTGTCAGAATTAGAAATTCAACTATGAATCCTAAGAGGTCTATCTCAACTAAAAGTGCCATGCCTACAAAGACTAAAAATGTTTCAGTACATCAAAAAATATCTAGTACAATTAGAGATGAAAGAAATACCACAACTGGTGGTAGCCATAATAATACTAGATTCACCTCTTTGAGACGTAAGAGGGCTAGTTTGAGTCAAGGTGCTGTTAGGCCTAAAATGGCTAAATTTACTGCTGTTACTAATCAGAAATCTGGTTTAAGTAAAGATTGTGACAGTCCTGAAATGTCTACCAATGAATCAACTTTTTTCATCCATAGGAAGGGTGCCTTTAGTAAAGATGCTTCTACCACTGAACAGTTCGAAAATGAATCCAGTTCCTTAAGTCCTAGGAGGAGTAGTAGAACTACCAATAGCCTCACTAACACAAAGAGTGGAACAGATTCCCCAAGTTTGTTGTCTAAAGATAACACATCAAGAAAGAATGCCAAGAAGGTAGCTAGTACAGCAAAACCAATAGTGAAAGTGATTACTCCTCCTTTGTCAAAATTGCAGAATAAAGCAAAAACAAATCAGTCCATGGTTAACCATGCCAGTGGTGAAGCTACAAAAAAGATTTTGTCCGTAGCTGTGTGGACTCCTCCTAGAATGTCAGTCAGTGATACACCTCCAACAAATGAAAAGAGGTCAGCACAAGTATCTGTAAAGCAAGAGACAAGTTCCCCAAGATCCCAGAATCATCCAGTAGTTTACCCGCCCAGTGTTTCTATCCACCCCATACCTGTAAAAGCACCAGCCGTTGTATCTCCATTACAGCCTTTGTCAGTCATTGGTAGGCGCCTGCTCAAAAATCAGTGTGGGGAGTGCGGTTGTGTCCTCAGCAGCATCGCCGCCCTGGAAAGTCACGTTAGTCTCCACACAGGTCAGCAACCTTTCTCATGCACCCTCTGTGGAAAGCGCTTCACGGATTCGAAGGGTCTCAAACGGCACGGCCGGGTGCACCGCAATGGTAGGATCCATGTCTGCCAGCAATGCGGGAAGGGTTTTGTCTACCGATTTGGTCTCACCAAACACCTCCAGATGGTGCACGGCAGGATTAAACCTTTTGTTTGTCAGATCTGCAACAAGGGATGCTTCACAAAACTTGATGTGGAGGCACACATACGTATCCACACTGGAGAGAAACCATTCCACTGCAACCTTTGTGAAAAGAAATTTACAAGGAGGGTGGATCTGAATGTGCATTTACGGTGGCATAATGGGGAAAAGAGACACTGGTGTCCATACTGTGGAAAAGGATTTTTAGACTACAACAACTTAAAGAGGCACAAGTATATCCACACAGGGGAGAAACCACACTCCTGCCCGCACTGCCCCAAGCACTTCACACAGTCAGGCCACCTAAAGAAACACATTAAAAATGTGCATAAAATCCAATGAGAGTCAGAGATGGACTATTAAGTATTGAATGATGATGATTTGAGTCTTGGAATCCTTTTTTTCTGTTGTGTTCTTTATAGGATGATTCATTTACTTGTTTGATTCTGGGTAATACTGGAAGATGTACTTTACAATGTAAGAATATCCGTCTTGGATTGTGTTTTGATTCAACAAATGCGACATGTGCCCCCATTGGCTGCATTTGTTGGCTTTGAACAGATACGGGATAAGATTGTCTCAGGGCTGTATTTAATGGCTTTGGACCCGTAACTTATAAATTAAAACATATTTTTTAAAAATAATTTTTATGCCTACAAGCCATAACTGTTTTGATAGTTTTGATATGCTGGCAACTATTTCATAGATTTTAAGAATGTACAGGCCATAAATAGGAATTCTATATAAAGAATATGTAAAAATGCCAATATTTTAAATTATTTATGGGCAAACTTAGCCCTTTTTTTGCATTGCTGATACTTTTAAGTATATAGCTTTTCGCTGTTGGTGTTGTGGCAATAACAGTTTATATTGATCGTGCAATAATGTTGAAACAGTTTCTTTTAAAGTGTTTGCTCTTCAAGTAGCAACTAGCAAAATTTATCATTGGAATGTCTATGCTGTTTGTTTGGAAAGCCAATTGATGTAATTTTATGGTCTTCATAAGGCACATTATAAATGCACATTTTTCACTTAAGTTGATACAGTTTCTGTCTGAGCACACAGACTTTGGCTTCAGTTGATGCCACCCAAAATACATCTGTTTATGTTTACTTAATTCATGCATTGTGTTGCTTTAATTTTCTCTTTTCACCTAAAGATGTCACACTTCCACAAACAATGAAGGACTGGTAGAAGTCAGCTATGCCGATTAAAGTACTGACTTCAACTGATGATCAACCCTGTGTTGTTTTGTCAATACTTAATCTCATATTTATATGACGTTCATATTATTTGGCACTGTTTATTAAGACCTTGTCCAGTTTCTCATATTTCTTCTAGGTTCAACAATCGTATGATCCCCTTCAAAAGATGTTAAACCTCATTTCTGATCATTGTCATTTGACCAATTCAAAATCCTTGATTTGACTGCTATCAAATCAGGATGTATGTTTTCTAGATCATGTCATCTTACTATAAAGTGAAGAAACCATGTGTTTATTTCTGTTGTTTAACTACTGAGAACCATTTATCCAATCTAACTCATACTTGGCACAGCTGTAGTTGTAATTTGGACTGGCAGAATGGAGGCTGGGGGCAAGTTTTTCCCCAGTAAGTAACAGAACTAGCATACGATTCACTCCCTAAAATGCATCCTTACACAAAAACTTTGTATTAATGTACAGCTTACTGCATATCTAAACTGTATGATAGTCATACTTTAACAGTTATTTACCTGAGCTGAAGTGTAATCCTGACGTTTCTGAGATTTACAGAGGGAAAGTATATCACTTGATTTCTTTTGAATGCTGATGGAAGATAATTTACGTCCCCAATGATACATACTGTATGTTGACAATGGATTTTAAAAAAGGATGTAGGCTTATTTTATATTATTGAGATTGACCACTGAATTGTCTTTTGAAAGCATCCCCCATTCAAGCATACAAAAAAGTTACACAGGCATTTTATTGCACATTTTAATTGGTACAAATAGTTTGATGTAGACAACCAAAGATGTGTTGTAAACATGAATTCAACCATACAACATGACTTCATGTGTTATTTATCACAAATATTTGATTTCAGACAAATTAAGCACATATTCATCATTTTATTTGATCAGGATATCTGAGCAACCTAACCAGACAACAGCCTTCCTGTGAAGGAAGATGCCAGCAGGCATAATGGCAGGGACTGTGTTAAAGCAGGAGGGCTAGCAGAAGGTACGATAGAATGATAGCATTTGCCCACATTGCCAGCTTTATCGGTAACTGTCAAATCAACGGCCTGTGCACAGCAAGAGGCTTTGTAGTCAGCCTGAACAACACGATCACTCAGGGAGGTGTGCGTAAGGGTTCCATCGCCATGACGCAAGGAAATTTTCTCTATTCCAACGCCATTTCCATCAGTAAGGTTGGCTGTGAGCTCCCATTGAAAATCTCTGCAGTAAGTCATATCTTTAGGGCAGTTATTAGTGGGAACTTTCACACTGACCACTTCACATAAAGGTGGGTCAAAATCCTGGAAAGAGAAAGAGTGAAATTAAAAATGTGTATGTGAAACGGCCACAGTGGCTTTGACGTCGTTCAAGCAGGAGGGCCAACACAACTTACAATGGAATGATTGCACTTGCCCACGTTGCCAACTTTATCCACAGCTACAAACTCAACAAACTGCGAGCAGCAGGTGGATTCGTATTCGGCCTGGACCACAGGAGCGCTCAGGGAGGTGTATGTGAGGTTTCCGCTGCCCTCACGCAGGGAAATACTCTGTATTCCAGTGCCGTTTCCATCAGTAAGGTTGGCTGAGATCCCCCACCGGACAGATCCGCACTGAGACCAGTTGCGAGGGCAGTCTTTCTCCATCACACTGACCACATCACACAAAGGTTGAACAAAATCTGTAATCTAGATCGAGAATGAGTAAAGTTAATAAAGTCCGAAACAATCAATGGTTGAAGCACATCTGTCGTAGTTGTGATTTCTATATGTTCAAAATCTGTATTTAATTCACCCCTCAACAGGGTGCGATCAACGATGTGCCTGGTACCTTTTCAACGACAGAGAGTCTCAAAACAACGTAATTGGAGTCGACACCTTTGACCTCTAGAGTCAGAGTGACATCAGTTCCTGATGGTGTGTCAAGAGGTGGAGTCATGATCAAAGTAGAATTAGAGTATTTTCCAGATGTCAAGGTTATGCTGTCAAGAGAAACACACAAGTTATGCTTATAGGAACAAATTGACACATTGACAAGCTAAGTTTGCTCTGGCAGAGTGTCTGTGGGCTCAGCAGTGACTTTAACTTCAACGATAATGTCAGCATGATAATCTCACATTGGCCATGTTTATGATATATGCTGACATTTTGGATACAAGGAACTGCGGAACAGAGGAATAAAGCTCAACCTCAGCTTACGCCTTGATCGCTGCATCAACTGAGTATGAATGTCGGATTGTTTAATACAAACTTTACAAAGTTATCTGATTGTCCAATAACACATTCTGCAGAGTATCAAAGGAACTTAACATGCTGGCATTGAATTCCCACCGCAGTTCTTCCCCCACAAAATGGAGTGGCAAACCATCGAGCGACGTGATTGCATGAAACGATTATTTGCTTTGAATTGAGAGTAGCTGGACTTGATTCTGATCCTTACAAGTTAAGAAAGCCCGACAGCAGCTTGTCTTCATTTGGTGTGTTTTTGTGTTCAGGATGAATGCTAATGTCGCGGCGCCTGTGATCACCATACTTCTGTGACGACACATGCACGCTCTATACCTGCGCCTTAAGTGGTAACCCTGTAACCTTTACAGGTTGTATGTTACTCCATGCATACAAAACTTGGCAATGTTTAACAAAGGGATTGTTTTTTTGCTGCTTTTCCTCACCTTCTTTTGTAGTCCATTTTGAAATCCCTGTCATTTCTGGCATTAATGCTGTATTCACCACCAGCGCCTTTGGTTACAACACTGAAGGGAATTTCGAAGTCTACCCCTGGTTCCAGACTGCTGCTCACCACAGCCTAGAAGGAAATTAAATACAAGAAGAAAAACGGGCCAAACAGTTTATGAGTTTTATTGTTCTTACACACCTAGAAAGTTAAAAGCCCCTTTGCAAAATAACTTCATTTCTCATAAAAAAAAAAAAAAAAAAAAAAAAAAAAAAAAAAAAAAAAAAAAAAAAAAAAAAAAAAAAAAAAAAAAAAAGGATGTGAAGAGAAAAGTAGAAGACTGACCTGGATAACCAATTCTGAAACGGACATCTGGGTGGTTGACTGCCTCTGAAATTCGCTTTTTGACACCTTGTCAGTTCCTCTGAGAATGACCACAAACTCCCCGTCGGGGACTGTGTCAACTGTCACCAGGAAGGCTCCGTTGCCCATATCAGTAAGTGTGCCGTTGTTTGTCACAGAACTGGATGCAGCCACCAGTCCAACTTCTATGATATCCAATGAGGATGGGCCTTTCCTACCCATTGCTGTAAGCATCAACATGGCTGGCTGACCTGGAGAGAAATGAAGAAGGATGGTAGAGGGTAAGTAAAGAAGGAAACATTTTAATAGCTAAAACATATTGACCGATTGACTCATTGCTGATATCATTTTCAAGTTTCAACTTCCAAGTCAAGTTATTTGACATGATTTGTATTTAATCATTGTAAGGGATAGGGAAATTTTACTCTCCAAATGAACTGCAAAGTCCAATAATTATTGTCTGTGGATTTTAACACTTTTATATACAAATAGTTCTGACCAAATTTTAATATACAAATAATAGATTTGTATGGATATTTAATGGAGAAAATTATTGAAGAAGTCCTTTAAAATGCCTATAACAGTATTCTTTGACAAAGATGTACTTTTTTCTAATGAAAGGTTTTATTTAAAAGACACATCCACTTCACAGGTGTCTTGTACTTCTCTGAAATCTGCTATTTTTCATTGTAGTGATGGCTTCAAGGTTTCACATCCAACTTGTGTATCTTGAATGTTGGACCAGGACCGTCTTCCAAACTATTTCTGATGTCATAAATTTTACTTTAGGTCTGCCTCTTAAAACTAGGTTTTATTTAAAAGACACATCCACTTCACAGGTGTCTTGTAAATTTTACTTTAGGTCTGCTTCTCAAAACTGCAGTTACAGTGAGCACAGGGAAAATTTACATTTTCAACAATGAATGTGATGGCAGACTTATGGCGTCAGACATCCTACAAAGTGAAGCTCCAATAGTCAAACGGTTTTGGTGGCTTAGTGAGTCTTGTCCTCTAGATGGCGCTGCTGTGCAGAGACTTAACATAAGCAACATGCATCCGCCTCAGATGACACATAACTCTACTTCAGAGACAATATGGATACTTGAAAATACCGTTGAAACACTGTTCTCTGTTTTTTTATCAATGGAAGCTATAAAATATTGTATGAAACACAATACAAATCTCTACTAGCAAATATCTCAGAATTTTTTTTTTCTTTTTTGTTACTTTTTCATAATTATAACAATACAGTCGGACAATTACATTTATCCCAGTATAATTACTTTATTGCATGTAGCGTACCTGCTTGTGGACGGCCACTGAGCACCGCGTAACCTGGGTGAGGTCCCTCGAAGCGTTCCACAAAGTCATAGATAAAGGTAATTGTACTCTGCCCTGGAAGCACAAGTACAGACTTACCATAAATAACCACCAAAAGAATAACTGGACGAACAGAGGTACTGAGTAACTGACTTGTTAGAAAGCAGAATTAACAGCTGTGCCATTATATGTGTTAAATTATTGTGACAATAGACACAGAAGTAATTGACATAGTTTCCATTGGCCAAAATGAAATATGCTGCTATGTCAAAAAAATACATATTTTCCTGAACTCTTACCCAGGTGTCCCTAACCTCATTGTGAGTACTGCTAAAAAACCTGATGTTTACCCCATTCAAAGTATTACAGCAAATAATGTAATCCTATATAGGTAGAACTACTTCTTTAAGCCATGATATCAGCCATTTCTGACCTGTGACTTTAAGTGTGTATGGTTGGGCAGACATTATTTTTATCTTCCAGATTCCTGCCTCCTTTTCATCGTTGAGACGAATTCTCCACAGGTTGCCTACTGCCTTTATGGTCCCCAGGTCACCATTGGTCTCACTCTGCCTCTGGTCCAAACCTGGAATTTGGCAGCATGTATTAATATGTACAATAATGATTCTTAACAAGCATTTGCATTGTACTAAAACTGTGCGAACACTGCAGTGGGAATGGCTTGTTACCACTCGGGTTGGTCAGTGTGAATGTAACGGATGTTCCTGTGATGTAAATCGTGGTATTTTTCAGAGATTCGTCCAGCACGAAGGGAAAGATCTCTTCCGTTCCACCCTTCCTTTCTCGCTGGAGAACTGTCACCTGATGGGGAAAACAATGAGAGCAAAATGGATTTCAAACTGGTCCAGCCGTGAAAGGCCTGGTACATGACTCTTGTGGCACTGTTAGAACTGCAGTTCATACCAGAGCTGAAGTGGATGTGTCAAGGATGATGTCTGTGGCCTGAGGCAACTGAGACTTTGACACCTGGATGGCCTGTCCTCCGGAGACCAAAGCCAGGTCTTTGTAGTCTTGAAAGGAAGCAGCTCTGAGGGAACGTCGACGCCTCCTGCTGCTCCCGGTCATGAAGAATGACACCTGTGGAGATTGTTAAATGCAATGATTGTATCCCAAGCCTTTGGAGTCAAAGCCCACTAAATGGACTTAGTGAACAGGGCATCACTGGTGCTGTGGGTGACTGTCATTGTTTACCGTTGACTTGGTGCTCCTAATGAGAGCAACGATAGTGTCCTTCAGGTGAATGTCTTTGGCACTTGCATCAGTGAAAACGTAGATGCTAGAGGAGGCAGGAGCACTAGTGAGAGCCAGCTGGAGGGATAAATGACAAGCCTGGTCAGTTTATTCTGGATCGCTACAGGGCTCCATAAAAATATGTAGGCCCCAGTCAACAAACATTCTGGTACAAATCTGACAGTATCAGTTTTCGTACCTGAAGACCTGAAAGGCACATCTCGGGAATATCTCCCCCTCCACTTGGCCTAAGATTAGAGATTTCCGTTTTCATCTTTTCTGGATCCGTTGTCCTGATCACTGGTCCAAATTCTACATATAAAATAGTGCCATGAATGCCAATGTTTGCCAATGTCGAGATTATCCTGTGGTTTGACATATTTTGTACTAAATTTGTCACTCTTTAAAACATTTTTTATCCCACAGAGCCGCTGTGAAGCTTCACTCTGTGATTTTTACTTTGCAAAATCAGAATAACAACTCGATTACGACCAGATTACAACAGCTGAGCATTACCTATATGGAATCAACAAACCCCAGGGGTCTGGGTTTTGATGATTTGCTGAACATCAGCAGTGAAATTAAAAAAAAAAAAAGGTCATACCTGGGTCATTGAAGGGCACCAAAATGTACTCAGATGGCTCATCCTGAGTTCCTTTTTTGCTGTCAATGATTTCATAAACAACTTTGCGGGCTTCCTTGATGTCATCCGACATACTGCCAGTAGTGTCGATCACAAAGCACAAGACTGAGGAGCGGGCAATCCCCATCATTCTGTGAGACAGTAAGAAAGAATGACAAATCAAAGGTAAATCTAAGCAGTCCTCTCAGTCTGGAAAGTCGATACCTTGTTTTCAACATGAAGTGAAAGATTCAAAGTCAAATTACAGTTGCGATATTTTTCATATCTGAACGGCATACCTCAGAAAGTCATGGTTCCCAGCAGTTAGCCGGACGTCCTCCAGCAACTGCAGGCTGGCATCTGTGGCGAGTTTCACGGCTTGATTGTGGAAGACCGAGTTGTCTGGGCGACGCTCGTCTTTGTTGATGCCTCCACGAGGAACTGTTGTGCTGGTCATGTCACCTGCACCTCCATGGCTACATTTACCTGGGGCAGGTCCAACTGGTTATTTATACTGGGCTTGCTTTGTACTCAGGCGTGCTTTCTGGATAACCCACAGGTACAGTCGACATTTTATTAAAAACCTGGCATGTTGGTTGGATGCTGAGTGTTGGTTGTAGATTTTAATTGTTTATAAAAACCCAATTGGTACTTCATATATAAACATGAGAGGAAAGTTGTAAAAGTCATGCATGTTAGTTAGTGTTCAAGTACAATATCCATTGTCCTAATAGGGAATCATTTATTTTCTGGCTGGGGGTTGGATGGAGACATCGATGGAGCTCAATAAATATAAAAATAAAACCAGCACCTGGCTAATTGCTCAATAAAAAGACTGGAAACAAATCATCTTAGTTTGTCCAAACATAAAACCAAGCTACACCCAGAACTCAGAACTAAGGCTGATTAAAACTGTGTATCTCTCATGTTTCCTTTGCACACCAAGCATAAAGACGATGTCTTGTGGCTCTTTACATGTGGTCTTACTTCTTGTCCTTCCTGGGATGTCTGGCAACATATTTCTCAAGTCACTGCATAATGATCTGACAAGTTTGAGAGCATAAGATTGGCTCATGTAATCTCATCAAGAGAATGAAGAAGCGTATCTTCCAAAACATCAAGCCTTTAATTCCTGAGTTTAAAAGCACAGTTTTTGCACCCTGTAAATAATGAATATTTAAAGCATATACACGTATTTATACAGTCACCATTTTTCATTTGTGTGTATAATTCATTTTACATTTGTACAACCCTTTACTGCTCAATTTTTATCGTCGTCCTGCAATTATATTTCTTTTCTCTACATAAGGACACTGAGAACTATACTAAACTAATGTTCACAGATAATTACTGCATATCAGTTAGTCAAATGCTTATCATCCTGACCAAATCTCAAATCAAATATTCAACTTTTTTCTGATTATTAAGAGTATTTAAAAATGTGCAACTATGGGTCAGACACAGAATGTAATCCGCAAAACAACTAAATGTTTGACTAAAGTTGTTAAATGTAGGGGACTAAAAGTACATTAATCATCTCTGAAATGTGCTGCAGTGGAGGTTTAATGTAGCATAAAAAATAAAATATTCAGTTAAAGGACAAGTACCTTGAAAGTTTATCTTACAGAACTTGAGCAAATGTACATAGTTACATTCCATCAGTGCTAAAAACGTATCCCACTAATGTCTACATATGTAAGGGAGTTGTGGATGTTCATTTCTGCCTTGAGTACCACTCCTGCTCAGTGTGAATGATCAATCAATGTGAGCCTGCATGTTCGAAAATGTTTCTGAGCTACATTTACCTGTGGGCTTTAGAGCAGAGAAGATTCCCATGTAGCCTGAAGTGAGTTTCTTCTCATTCAGGATGTTGGGCAGGATGGGATTTGGACATGTTCCACTGGCACAGTCGCTGCAGGTGGCAGTGTCGACATCTGCGCACGCACAAAGGCACGTTGGGATGCGGAATGAGCGAAACACATTTAGACTGGCAATAGAGATGGTGACAGATATATTTTACAGTGTGATGACTAAAGAATAATACCATGCAATGTTGGTGATTAATTATTAACCAGAAAGATGTGCTCTGAGGGGCCATCATATACATACAAATCAACACACCTTGTTCTTTGATCTGTGCTCCCAGTTGGAGTTTTACCCAGCCCTACTGCTAGATACAGTACGTCTGCTTTATGATGTGTAACCCAAACCACAGAAAATATGTGTGACACTCGCCTGCCAGGTTTTCCAGAGGGAGGTCTGCACGTATGAGGTTGATGTACGGCTCCGTGTATCCCAGCTCCACCCAATTGCTGTGGCTGTAAAAGTCCTGACATTGCAGGAAAACACACAGAGTGAGTTCATCATTTTCAGTACATCACAAAGTGAAGTTCTGACGTTTTTCCTCCTATAATCATTGTGCCTCCAGAAAATCTCATCATCTTTTATTCCCCACAGGACTGTTTATTACTCCACGTCCACCTCATTTAGCCTTTGCAAACAGATACTCTCAACCTTTTATATCCTTTTATATTCTCCTTTTGATGTCCATTAAATTTGAGAGGGTGGTTCTTTTTATAACAACCCAAAGTGGGCTTCAAGTCAAAGACAGATGAGAACCCCTGCTTCAAAGGCAAAATCCCCTCTTACCAAGTGTACTATTTATAGTTTCACTGTGAAGTGCTCAGGGTTTGGAGGTATCAGCTGTAGAGATGTCTTTCTTCTCTCTAGTGTAATGCAACCGGACCGCATTTGCCTGTCGTGCTCAAAGTGCCAAAGAAATAGTTGTGAAAAGCTTAGCAGCAATGTCTCTTTCCAGTAAATCGTGACCTGGTTGCTCGGGATAATCCATACACCTCGCTGTGAGTGAATCACATAGGAACTAATTTCTTTCCACTGAAATATAACTATGTGGAAGTCCACTCATGGATGGGACACAATGCCTATATTAAACTGCTCCCAACAATTGACTGTGGATTATCTGGAACTGCTGGGTCATCATTTTTGGAACATTAAAGCACTCCAAGCACACCTCATCATTTATTTTTGGCGCTTTGAACACAAGCAAAAAGTGCCAACTAGCTTATGTTTAAAAGAAGGCACATATGCCGCCACTATCTTAGTGAATCGTGTCTTTAAACTGCCCACGCTCGGTTGTTTCATTCCAACCCACTCACCTGCAGTACATGAAGGATTCTTCCCAGTGTTTCCCTGGCAGCCTGGAAGTTCTCTTGGCGAATGTTGGCCTTAATGGTCCCCATCCCCTCAATGATTAGGGCCCGTCCTTTCGGAAAGGACTCTGAGTTGAAGTGGTGCGGGGCACTGAGAGTAATAATAACTCGGTCAGCGTAAAGGCATGACACACATTTAAGTTGCTAGATGCGGTTCCATTTTTGCTTTTATCGTAATGGTTTTCCTACCTGTTGGCAAAGTCACGGTCTACCAGTCCATTCTGAGTGTAAATTTCTTGAAGAGCAGAGTGAAACTTGGCACCGGACACGTCACCTGTTGCTGTGGGGCCCAGACAGGCCTGGACCAGCTCTTCAGCAGACGGACCCTGTTGTCAAAAGGCAAGAAGATTCAGTTCCATTAATATAAAATGAGTGTTAAGATTATTAGCATGTATTATTTGGATAGATAAGGCTAGCTAAAAAATAAGAAGGAACCTGGTTCAAGGGTCTAAGGGTAGAGGGTGCCACATCTGTACAGTTTGTCAAAGCCCAGTGACACAATGTTTAATTTGTGATTTTGGGCTATACAAACAAAATCTGATTTGAATTGATTTGATTTGATTATTTGAAGAGTGGTTGTGGATAGAGGATTGTTTAAGAATAGAGGCATGATTGTTAGGTATAAAATTCCAAAGTGAAAAGGCTTCATTTTCAAAATTAGACATGATTGGCTCACCAACAACAGGAAGGAAATGTGTCTTTTCCCCCCCCAGAACTGTGTGTAACTTTACACGCAGACTTTCACAGCAGCCACAGTCATGGACTGGTTTCACTCATGCGACAGAGTCAAGAATGTGCTGTGTTTTTTCTAAACATCAGACTGGAAGCTACACCCACAAATTTCCAATTATCCACGATAATGTCCCCAGAATGTGTCCTGAGCTCCATCAAATCTGTGGAGACAGTATTAATTAAAAGCAAAAAGTCCAAAATCTACCTCCTTGGAAGTCAAAAAACAGTCGCCACTTGTCATTAATCTTTTCAGTTTTCTATAGAAAAGACAGATCGGGTCAATGACGGGAGGATCTACCATTAATGTATCAACAAAATTCTGTGCCAGTCCTACCAAACAGTTATAGACATCTTTGGTGCCTGACAAAATCAGTAAATGGAGCTTATGACTTCAGCCCAATCTCCACACCTCCACACCGCACGCATGGGATGCTGCCTACAGCTCAGGGGGACAAGGAGGCTTACGGTAGTGCTCGGAGAGAACTGAAGAGGGCCATTAAAGATCGCAGCAGCTCACTGGGAGCCACATTAAAAACAACCCCTGCAGCATTTGGAGAGATATTAAAGCCGTAACGGACTACATGAGCCGGACCTTCTCTGACACTACAGTGGTGTCGTCAGTGAACTTCACAGTCGTCAGTGAACAGTCACTGTAGACAGTAACCTGGTCCTGAACGCCACTAAAACAAACAGGATTATTGTCGATGACAGGAAAACGACATCTCCCTCCCTCCTCATAACTGGTGAGGAGGTCTCCTCTACTCCTCCTTATCACCACAGTCGTGCAACGGATTCTTAACACCTCCCACCAGGCGAAGGACGCTCAGACTCCCCTCTCAGCTCTTAGTGAATTGCTACCGGGGCACAATTGGGAGCATTCTCTGCTACTGTGACAGTGGCACTGTAAAGAGCCGGAGAGACTTTGACCGGAAAGCTAACACCGCACAGAGGAATGTGGGATAACTATAATAAAAAAAATTATTACAACTTATGCAATACCCACTGTGAATCTCCATTTGCACTATCCAAGTCCCACTGTATGCATATATAGCCCATAAATGATTATGTTTCTTTCATGATGTTAACAATTTTATTTTGTCAAATTCAATCAAATTCACTTTTTATAGTTGCCGCTGATCTCTCAGAGAGCTACAGATCAAAGTTTTGTTTTGTAACAAAGGCTTACGTTAACAAAATACAGAAGGTACACAGAGAGAGGAACGTTTTAATTATCTTGATTCTCAGCTGTCAGTTGTCAATCAATTTGGTGCTTCGGGGGTCAGCTAAAACTCCCTAAACCTAACCTAAAACTCTTTGGAGTGAAAAAAAAAAAAAAAAGGGTTCTACGCAGGAATATTCACATTAATGGTCTTTATGTCTGATGTTTGTCATGTTCAAACACAGTTCAGTGTCTGTATGTTGTATGTCACTATGTTCTTTTTTTCCAAATCTTCCATTTTACCGTGGGCTTGAACTCATGACCCGCTTCCTCAGCCACTGCCTCGCATGCCTCCGTCACCTCCTGCAATAGAGCCGTTCCTGTAATGCTGATGTGAGTGGATACCCCACCCCCAATGGGGACAAAGGCCGCGGTGGGACCTGATAGGGCCAAAGCGAGCAGGGCTATGCCCAGCACTGATGTCATGTTTGATCTGCAGGGAGAGAAAAATGATTAGATATCAGCCACTTACATGACTGGCTAAATGATAAGTGAATGACAAAAATCAGCTCATATCACATGATGATATAGTCACTGTGATATGAGAATACAGATTACCTGAGATTATGGATTTTGTTATATCATAAAAATACGCATACACTTTACAGTGAAACTTCATCATATCTGAAATTATCAGTGTTCTTTTGCTTTTACCCATTAAATGACTGAAAATCTCCTTGTGTTGATAATCGATATGAAGGTAAATGGTAAAAAAAAAACAAAAAAAACTATGATATTTGATTGTGTTGCTTCAGGCTTGCAATTAGGAATGGAAAATGAATGTGATATTACTTTTAAGCCCACACTGCCCCGTCCAACAAACAACCTTATTTCAGAAGCTTTTACATAAAATGAGAATTTCTAGTTAAAAACCAGTCAAGTTCTTCAGTCTATTGAAAATGAAGTGACACATTTTTAGCTCACCCAGAGTGTCTGAACAACCAACACCAACCACATAATAGTTTTTTGGTTGTTTTTTTTTTTTGCTTTCTCTATTATTTGTTAATCACATACATTTTGTCAATAAACTGAAAGACACAATGGGTTCCAACTCTGTAAATGTTGCTCTGTGAAAATTAGCTTTGTTTTGTTATCAAATAAAACTTTAAAAAGAAGGTGTCAAAACAACTTACAGTAAATTGACAAAAGAAATTATACCCCTAATAGTATGTAAAGTATGTAAGGAGGGAAACATGCAGGTTGATGTCATTGGAAAACTAAAGTGAAACAAAAAAAAATTGGTTTTGATAATGTATTCAATTTCAAATGATTCAAATTATTTTGTTGAGATCATTTAATTTTAACATTTAAGAAACTAAATAAATTGAATAACTTTGACAACTTTGATTAACAAAACCCTTCAAATGCATTAAGCAGTAAAACACGAACTGCTGTCAAGCCAGCACCCTGTCATGAAAATGTAGAAAAAATAGAATGAATAAATATAGAAATATAATAAACGTACCTTGATGTTTCGCAGCAGTTACTCCTCCGGCAGCCTTTGCTGAAGTGCAACATATAGACATGCCACCCCTACGCTGCAGAAGATATATATACAGTATATGCTAATTGTTGTATGATGGGTGGAGAGCTGAAAAAATACAGGGAGTGTCTGTCGGTCTGATTGGATTAAATAATAACTTATTTCATGATGAGTAATCGCAACTTCATAAATAATGTTAGGTTTCTTTAAGTATTAACGTACATGCTTTGCCGTAACTGAGTAAAGTGAATTGTTTTATTAGTTTATTCCCAAAAATGAACTGTGAGTTATTTGTTCATTGCATACAAAGGTTCGAACCAAGGTGGGGCGAATGAAGATATTACTTCATATTTTCTCCCCAGCACTCAT
The DNA here is from genome assembly GCA_001698575.1 of Mola mola. NCBI lineage: Eukaryota > Metazoa > Chordata > Actinopteri > Tetraodontiformes > Molidae > Mola > Mola mola. Next base: position 5,103,223 of record KV751323.1, on the reverse strand, counting down.
GATTGAGGAAGGGCTGAAGGGCAGCGACTCTTGCAGCACAGTGTGTAAATTAATACTGAGTTCAGTTGTGTCTAACGCTTCCATTGTCAATGGAACTGGATTCTTTGTCTTTGTACATGCACAAATGTTAAGTAAGATGGGAAATTAATGTAATTTTTACATGAAATATTTCCCTGTTGGATGTAGAGTTTGTTTTTTTTTTCATTTTTTTGCTGTCAGCCTGACTCACATCCAGGATATCCAAGACCATTAGGGCTGGGATAGTTTGTCGTCTCACCTGTTTAACATTACCTGAGTTCCCTGACATTTTTATTATTTTTCTTTATCTTTATTGCCAGATCTTTAAAAGTGGAAATGTTTATTGTTTAGTGTGTCACAACCCACTCTACCTGCCTGCCCCAATCAACATCATCAGACTCACCTGTTCCTCCCAGCTGCAACCAATCACCCAGCCTTCTCTTAACCAGCACTTCCACACACACTCTCTGCCAGATCGTCGTCACGTCATGCACTACCTTCCAGCACTCTTTCCCGGACGAATCTCCTGTTACCTGACCTGCCTCCTCGTCTCTGCCCCGGTAACCTGACCTTTTCTTCTGTCTTCTGAACTCTGCATCTGCCCGGACTTCCTACCCGGAGACTCGGTTCCCATTCCGAACATGGACTGTGCTTGCCGACCAGGCTTCCTGATTGCCGTCCATTTGGAATCGTGAACTCTGTTAATAAATTCCTGAACTGTGCTGGTCTATGTCTGTACTGTTCTTGGGTCCACTCTCACACCCGTTTAGTGTTTAGTGTCATTTCAGGATGGTTATCTAATGACGTGTCAGATTGGTTCCTATTCCAACCCAAAGACCCAAACATGACCCATGTGTTGATATGGAAAACCCAAAACATATATATTTGACGTCCCAGACATGAGCCTTATTATCTTACACGGTGCGCTTTTAACAAAAGTGTGACATTTCACAATATTAATCCAACACAAAAAATGTTTGGCAGCAGAGGTTACCAGACCTCAGCAATAAACATTAAGCTGCGTAGTGACTCTCAAAAGCAAGATCTTAACAAAATCAAATATAAAATATCAACTGTCCACAGAATTACTTTCTCATTTTTATAACTTTTGGAATTCACTCATTAGTTACTGAAACATACGCTGGCCGACTCTGATCTCGTCACCTCTTCGTAATTTACGGGTACCAGTTTTATGTTTTTGTTTCAAAAGAACAGTCTTTTTGGGTTATAGATGTCATCGTAGGCTCCTTTTGGAAGAACTGAGCTGACTTACAGAGAAGTGTCCCATAGTCTATTCCATGACAAAAACACCAAGGTTTAAACTTAAAGTATCCATAGAGAGGATCCTCTATATACTTTTACTCAGGCACTCATTTGAGAAACGGCGTACACACACACAACAAGTGTTTTATTGCGGCCGCCCAGAACGTGCACTTTCCTTCCTGGAAATGCTAAATACCCTTCCTTGTAAAACGATTGCTACGTTGGCAACTGGCTGAACGGCCATCCCATATCTCATGAGCTCAGTAGGTCCAAAGAGCACCGAGTGAGAAAAGAGCTTGTACTCATTGACATGTCAGCTAAACTTACATTTTCCCTATTCTTTATCATTCACTCATAATGCCACGCTGTCATTTAGTGACAGCCAAACTTCAACTTCTATCACGGTATCTTTATATCACATTATTGCTACTTTTACTCGAGTGAAGGATCTTAATTCTTCTTTCACCCCTGCAGTAGCACCATTGTTTAATCCTACAGCAAGTAAGCGCTTGTGAAAGATGCCATCGCTCCTAATTCATAAGTGGTACTTTTGGAAAGAAACCTGACCTTCAAAGTCGGTTAGTTCTGGCTTTGTGATGGACCCCGGGTTTACTTACAAAACAACACCAGTCGGACCTCAGTATTTCAATTCTTTCAAGAGATATGGCCAAAAAATATGCTTTTTGATCTCTTAGTGACTAACCAGTTGTAAGTCGGGCCAAGACACAACTCTTATTAAACCATCAAAATCAGTCAAATAATGTTTGTGTGACCATAGTAACAAGCCAACCAACAAGCTTCACAAACAAAGATCTTTCCAAAGCCTGTACAGCCTGAGACAAGTTTACTGCAGTTGATTTATCACTTTAAGTGGTGGTAAAAATAGATATTTTTCTCTGCAAGGGAGGTTCTACAGCACCACCCTGAGAGGAGCAGCTCAAACGTGGGGTATGGGGGTGCACAAAAGCCTGTGCCAAATGACACTTGTTGGACATCTCTATCAGCGCTTCCACAGAGACACTGTTCCATGCCGGAACTGGTTCCCTGCCTACTTTTGAACCAACCAAGAACATTCACACTAGGAACTTTTGGGCTCGGAACCCAAAGAGACAAGAGATGAGAGACAAACAGAGAAGGACAGAAATCAAATCTACGTTGAAGAGAGTAGTTCAGTGGTCTGCGGAGGAAGCAAAATGTTTGTATGCGGAACTGGCAAACAAGTTTTGCAAAGGCTGAATTCACCGAAGTTAAGTTCAACAAAGATAAGTTGTTTTTGACTCTTCAGTGACCTTGACTTTGACCTTGAAAGACCAGAAAGTACTCATATGTAAAACATGTATTAACATAACTTGTAGGAAAAAGACCTTTATCAGGTTGCCACGCATTATTACAGTTTGTTGATTTGTTATCAATAGACTTGTACTCTCCAAAAATGGACTACTTTCATCATATTATGGTATATATGTATCAGGTGAAAGTTGTCTATTTGTGGAGACTACAAAGCCTTTAATGGTGAATCAACAAACTGTAATAACTTTTATTAACGCGTCGCCAAACCTTAATGCCTCGTTCCAATGCAATATTCATTTGTGGCCACATTGTACTATTTCAACAACATTACCCACCTGTAATTTTACACTTACACCTATGGGCCCCCCGCTGGCCATTAGAAAAAATGAAGGGTGACGCTACTTGCGCACTTGCTTTACTTCCAGACCTGGAAACTCTGTCAACTCATCGTAATGTCCATGTCATATAACAAAACGAAACAGGCCTTCTGACAGCGATCAATATTTTGAGGCTTGTTCACCACCAGATGGTGACAGAAACGTTTACGCGTCCATCGGCTGCTAATTACCCGTGTTGATGCTTCTTGAGAGTAGTTCAGCACGTTTTACAACGCAGGGCATGTTACGGTGTGACACTAAATACATTTTGGCTTCACCGTTGATGTAGCGTGCCCTCATAAAAAACTGCAGAGCAACATGAAGAATCACCAGGAGAACTCTAACAAGTCCAGGCATGGCATGGTACTCTGTAACGTATAACAGATTTCTATCTTACATTATTGCCATCATCAACTCAGGTACCTGTCTGAATTCAAATTTCTGTACTACTTTGCATCACACACACTCCTTCCTTTTTCAGAAAACTTTACACAACATAAATACGGTGCACGGGGGTGGCACAGTTGGGCTGTGTGTGTGACTGGGAGGGAAGGATTCAGCGTGTGTCTGACGGGGATGAGTGTCAGGTAGTGAACGCAAGAGAACGAAGAAGATTAATGAAAGCCTGTGGCTTCGTCTGTCTGGATTGAAAGTGGCCGAGTCTCTGGGTGAGCATTCTTTGAAAATAATTCATAGCTCGGAGCACAGAGACGGTTGTTTGTAGCTGCGATGACATTCATAGGCTCCCAGCCTTCGAGGATCTGTTGATATAATCATCAGTGCATGTTATGATAATGGTTTCACTCTGCTGTGCTGTTAATTTTTTACGTGACTTTTAAAGTTTCTACCACTATATTTGATAATCCTTCCACAGTATTGTTGTTTTGTTGTTGTTGCAGCCCTACAATGCTGCACTCATACTGCTATAGATTAATATCCAGTATACCTGTATATATTGATGTATTTTTTATATCAATTTACAGTTTAGATGATGATTACCTATATATTAAATGTCAAAAAATAAAAAGGCAGAGAAGCAGCCAATTAAAGAGCGACTTCAACAGCAAACACAATTAGAGATGAGGAATTAAAGTCACTGCAATATGGTGCTACAGCATAGCATATAGTGCACTGCCATGTACATAGACCTGTTTGACAGACAATAAAGTCTGCTCACAAGTTTGATTTGATCATAAAAAGCAGGCGCTAACAAGACACTAGCAAGTTCTTACCCCTGTACTGTATGATTTCAACAAGCGTCTATTTCTCACATTGTGGTTAGTCAGTCCTTCTGTGTGTACTGTTAAAGGCAACTGACATTCCAAGACATGTTCTTATCTAAGATCATCATTCATGCACAATCACGAACCACCACCTGACACATGCAACTTAGACGTCAGCGATATCATGGATATGATTGCTCATATGTCTGTATTCATGTGCAGACATGGTGCTATGTGGACCTCATCCAGGCAGTCAGGGCGAGGAGGTGTTTTAACACCGCTGTACTTAAGAATGTTAGTGCAGCAATGAATTTTACATAGCTGAAGATTTTCAAAAAATATTTAGTGACGATTTGAAGTTCCACATCTGCTATTTGTTGTCTGTAACTGCGTACCTCTGACGGACTGACTGAACTATCCCGTTTAATCACCGTGCCATCTATATGTATCTGTAATGTGCAAAATGATTGAGAACTTGCAACAACCAGAAGTTAGTAAAAATCTAAACGGTTTCAGTTCAGAATCTGACCCAGTGCTCAGGTCAGTTACTGTACTACAGTTTGGTTATAAGGAGATCAGTTTGTTCTGATTCATCTGTTACTTGACAGTGTATGTCAGTTCTGCAACAACAAGCTGTAAGCAGACACACTCGTAGGTTCCCAAATTGTTAGCGGTGGTTCAGAGGTAGTGCGGCCATCAGAAGGTCAACCAGAAGGTCGGTGGTATAATCCCAGACCCCAGCAGTCTGTCTGAATGGTTAAGCGTGACTTGCGAAGCACTTGGAGTGGTAATGTGAGACCCCTTAACGTGAATCTTAACGTGAATGGGTTTGAGAAACAGGACAACGAGCCCAAAAGGGGTTGACCCAAACGTTCATGAGATGTCCTCTGACAATTTCGCTCCCCGCGCCCCCACCTCGCCACACACACAAGATCCAACAGATTCGCCAGACACCAAAAGTCCCCTTTAAACAGAGTGTGAAATTTCCTTTATGACTCACTGAACCCAAAGTCTGCTGAATAAATCCCCAAGCCAAAATGAATGCAAATGACTTTAGTATAACACAATGTACATTACATGCATATGAAATCATGATTTTAGAATCTAATTATTCATATCGACAGTGGATGAGCACGAAATGAATTATATATGTAATGTGTAGATCAGCAAATACGAAAATAAAAATATTTAAAAGACTGAACTGTGGCCATTCCAGCAGACATTTCTGACTTTACAACTTGAATGCAGCCAGAAGCAGCGCATTCATCATCGTCACCAAAACACAGCACCGTTTCACTGGTTTTCTGCTTCCTGTCAGCGTTCAGACTAAGACGAGCAAAAGGTTATTACATATAGCTGAGTGATGGGTATTATGGTTCTTCAGAGCTTCATCTATTAGTACATTAGTACAGCTCCAAGTTGTTTCCCAGCTGGCAAGTCTCCCAAGTAGTGATTATTATCCATAATTAGTGCTTTTAAGGTACCGATGGAAACAATCTAGCACCAAATACTGCCAACACTTCTTCAATCAAACAAATCCTGCTTCGATTACTTCCTGTAACCAGTTCTTGAAAATAAAATGTTTCCTGTTTTTCTAGCAGTCAACAACAACAGACGTTCTTCAAATTAATGCATCGTGTGACTGGCCCTCTCCTGCAGCAGCTGCAAACCGCGCACTCTTCAGTGTGGTGAGGCTGGCAGCGTTGCCGTTCAGTGGAGCCATTTCCCTCGACTGAACTCTTGACGACGGACCTCTTAGAGTATTGGTATTGTACTTTTTAAACGATTCCGAGGTCTAATGGAGCAGTAACAGCAGATATCTGGTGTGATATCTGTGGCTGCCAGTCGCATGGTTCAACCCCTATAGGCACACGGGGGGGGAAAAAAGGTGGAAGTTATACTTTGCGGCCCAATGGAACCAATCTGGTGTTGATGGGCTTTACATCATAAATAGGCCGCTGCCCAGTAAAAGTAGTGGAAGGACGTCATCTTAGCATATACAGTATGTCAACTTTATTACCCCCACTTTCAGGGTTAGGATATGGCCTTATGTGCCCTCACAGATTCTCCCAGGAGGAATAGTATATGAGTCGCATTGAGAAAGAGGATGATCAGACGCAAAGATAAGCTAACTAATCCTGTTTGTCATTCCAAAAACATAACTTGCCTGTTTTGCTTAACAAAGCAGCTGCTGGTATGCAGTTGGACCGCAGGAGCAGGCTATGGCATGTTATTTGCAACAGAGGGATAGTGTAGAAATTTCATGGTTGTTTCTCCTTTGGTTTTCTCAACATGTGAAGGAAAAACTGCACACGCCGGATACTTTTGTTTAAGCATGTTGCGTGAAAATACGGCGTGCACCGACTAGCTCATAAGCATTTTCCTGAAAAGGTTGTGAATTACATGTGTACCCCAACATTACATTTGTGTATCATTATGCAACTTGACAGGCTGGAGAACAGTATGTAAACACACATGATGCATGAAATTTCCTGGTAGCTGCTACGTAGTCATGTCCTTGGCATTCCTACTTGACTGTATATTTGAAAACGCAGATGTGTAACCCTCTGATACCTCATCTGATTTTTTTTTTTACAGTTTCCTGTTAGGAGAAGTGCTTTTGTAGTTTGGCAATAAAGATGAACTAACCAGACAATTGCATCCCATTTAGTCATTGCATTTTATGAAAGAAAGTGTCGATTTTTTAGCCACCTGCAGGCAAGTCTGCTGGACAAATATCAACATCGGCAAGCATCATCATCGTCACCATCACGCTAACTCAGAAATCTCTTCCGCACTACACAAGATCTGGCACAAAAAAGAATATGTATAAAGAATCGTTGTCCAAAACCAAAATTAGTCTATTTTTTCTTTCAGAGCGCTGATGTCAAACACAACCCTCGCCACAGCGGCTGGTCTGGCCCAGCTGCTCTGTCCCCTGCTACAGCTCAGGCAGAACCACAGCCTCAACAAAGACACCAAAGCTAATTTGGTGGTGATTAGCATCCACGGCCTGTTCTCCTGTCTGGGGATTTTTGAGAATGCCCTGATCCTGTGGGTGGTGGGCTTCCGCCTGAGGCGCCGCACCGTGGCCTCCGTCTGGGTGCTCAACTTAGCCATGTCTGACTTCCTGGCAACTCTGATGCTGCCCTTCTTCACCTTCTACCTGAAGTCCTCACACAGTTGGGAGCTCGGCACCCCACTCTGCAAAATACAGGCATCCATCTTTTTCTTGAACATGTTTGTGTCAGCCTTCCTGTTGGCAGCCATTTCACTGGACCGCTTCTTTCTGGTGGTAAAACCAGTGTGGAGTCAGAACCATCGGTCAGTGGCAGGGGCATGGAAGGTTTGTATGCTGGGATGGCTGTGGGCAGCGATCAATACATTGCCGTACTTGCTTTTTCGTGCGGTGACCGAGAAGAACGATAGTAGGAAACTTTGCTATCATAATTTTGCCTTGTATACATCCTCTCAAGTGACTCTAGAGAGAGACTGCAGAGTTAGGCAGGCTG
>KV751323.1:5074318-5095298 GCA_001698575.1 Mola mola | reverse complement strand
ACAGCCTGAGGCAGAGGAGCAGAAGGAGGAAGCAAAGTAACAACAGGCTCGCTGACGTACCTTTGGCAAACAAAAATGAGGAACCAACAACTACATGTGCAACTCCGACTACAAACAAAAAGACTTTTCTTAAGCCTCTGAACTCCCCATCATCTGCCACTTTTTCCCCTGCAATGCCTAATCAGCCCAATCACAGTCAGTTGTCCCCAGGCTTTACCAGGATGGTGACCTTTGTGATTGCAGCATTTGTACTGTGCTGGGCTCCCTATCACATCTTCTGCATGATCGAAGTGTCAGCCCAGTACTGGATCCAAAATCTCGACCTGGTGGAGGTGGGGCTACCCATAGCCACGACATTTGCGTTCATGAATCCAGTGTTGAACCCCATCCTGTATGCCTTCAGCTGCCCAAACTTCTCCGTGAGAATACGGCAGAGTCTGGGAGCAGTGTTTGACGGCCTGGTGGAGGAAGGACTACTCATGGCACCGGGGAAAAGTTTTAAAGCACAAACTCAGCGTAAGGTCAGTCAAGACGCAGGCCTGGGAATGCCAGGGTCCCCCAAGTGCTCAGTAGCAGCCACCTTCTTGGGACAAGAGTTAAAAGACTGAGGAAAGCAGGGACAAGTTCTGTGTCTGAAAAGTGAAAAGAATGGGAGGCAAGTGGCGGCTCAAAAGTACAGAAGCAAGAAATGGGTCCTAAAAGTTTCTGGCACTGAGCACCAAAATGCTTTCCCTCGCCAGCAGTTTCATTTATTTGAGCCTCTGTTTCTGACTCATTTGTAAACCACAGCTGTATTTTGAACAGTGATGGAATATAAATACAGTAAGTGCATTTAAATAAGTATTGTCCTTTTGTACAAATTCAAGGCACTTGTTTTTTACTTGTGTTCTTTTCAATTTTGTGTTACGTTATGTTTCATTTGTGGTTCCAAAGGGAAACAACTGGGCAAATTGTCATTTAGCGCCGAGTTAAAATGTGCTTTATTTTTCGTAGAAACCTGCTAAAACTATTGACTAGACATTAAACTGTGTTCCCCAGATTAACTAAAATTCTTAAATGATTCGCTGTCTTTGTGTTGAGCATTAGCATTATTATTTTTGTTTTTTGTTTGCATATTAATTGTTATTCTATTGTGCAATCGAACCCACCCTCATTTTTTCTACAATGTAATGTTTACAAAAATACTCATTGTCATAAATTACCTTCTTGTTAATTTGTTTTTTGTGTGTATCACTTTGGTATTAAACAGAAGGTTGCAGATAGAGATTATTGGCCCTGCTCCGTTTTTGCCCATCAGGGTTTGACGCGCAGTAGATGGGAGGATCGTGTTATTGCACACTCTGACCACCAGGGAGCGGTATAACACCGTTGACATGAACAGATGTGACATGATTAAGTGGGATTATGCTTTTCAGGGCCTGTAATCCAGGAGCCCTTTCAATCCGAACTGCTCAACGTCTGACCACCTTTATGAGTGATTGGATTTCATCACATCCGATAACCACTTTGATCGACACTCTCGCTCGCTCTCGGGTTGAGGTGTAATGTAGGCCACCGACCCGGAGGATTACCGTGGGGGTAATTGCAATTTGCGGAGCATATCAGAGAGTGAAAAATTCAGAATATAAAGACAGAGCAGGATTAAACCTGATGGGTCAGACTGACATACAAAGCTTCACTTACCTCTCAGCCATTCAGTCCCAGCAGATTCTATCTCTCTCTCTCTCTTGAACTTTAATAGGTCATCGATTTCTCTCTTTGTTGTGTCTTTTTGGTCGTTTTGTTTTGTCTGTGAAGTGATGGAGGAAATTAAAACACAGGAATGAAACAGGAAACCAAAGTAGAGGAAGTCACTAAACTGTCTCAGGGTCAGCAATATAATATGTGAGGACTACAGTCTGAGACCTGAACTGTAACAGGTAACAGTACAAAAGTTATTAGGAGGATTGGTTACGTGAGTAGATTTTGCTGGGAAAGGAAGCCAGGAAAACCTCTCCCTGTCTCCCTGATGTTACCTCTTCCTAACTTCCTGGAAAACAGGAATGCACACTCTGAGTGAAAGAATTCACCCCCCATTGGACAATCTTGTGAGTGTGTGTGTGTGTGTGTGTGTGTGTGTGTGTGTGTGTGTGTGTAAGCATGCAGTTTAACCTTCAGATTGCTCGAACTTTACCATACCGTGTTAAATCATCGTGACACGGAACTGATGCTTTTAGACCTTCGATTCAGGAGCACTACAACTCTATATGAGCACAATGCAATGCATTGTATGTCTAGCCAATGTATTCTAAGCTTTACAATGATTATAGGCCAAAATCTAATTCCTAACAAGGCCTCAAATAGTTTTAAACGATCTGTAGGGACTTGTTGACGGGGGTCACGTTATGTCGTCTGCAGTGAAAGTTTTAGTGAACCAGAGGCCCCGGGCACATTTTGTGAACAGAAAATCTTTAGAGGAAGCACTTTTTCAGTAAAATTAGTCACAGAAATAAAGGACAAAACTAATGATAATTAGAATCGCTTCATTTGTGTTTATTTAACCACTTTTTTGTGTAGGTGCTTGTGATGTTTGGAAATTCAATTTCACCTTCCGGGCTTTAGGGTTATCATTCCCTTTAATGTTGAAAGGGAATTCCAGGCCTCATCAGAAAGGAACTGTTCCGTTACAGTTTAAATTTGGGGGTATGTTGCAGTCCACTGGACCAGCTCTATACCCTCACGAGGGTACTGGGGGGGGCATGGGAGTTTGCCCAACCAGTCCACATGTGTATTATGGATCTGGAGAAGGCTTATGACCGTGTCCCCCAAGGTATCCTGTGGGGGGTGCTCCGGGAGTATGGGGTAGATGGCCTTTTGTTACGGGCTATTCAATCTCTGTATTGTCGGAGTCAGAGCTTGGTTCGCATTGCCGGCAGTAAGTCAGACCCGTTCCCAGTCAGGGTTGGTCTCCGCCAAGGCTGTCCTTTGTCACCGGTTCTGTTCATAATTTTCATGGACAGAATTTCTAGGCGCAGCCAAGCGGCGGAGGGAGTCGGGTTCGGTGGCCTCCGGATTCCGTCTCTGCTATTTGCAGATGATGTGGCCCTGTTGGCCTCATCGAACAGTGACCTCCAGCTCTCACTGGGACGGTTTGCAGCTGAGTGGCAAGCGGAGCAGTGTTGGCAGTGATGCGGACGCTGAAGCGGTCTGTTGTGGTGAAGAGAGAGCTGAGCCAGAAGGCAAAGCTTTCAATTTACAGGTCAATCTACGTCCCAACTCTCACCTATGGTCATGAGCTCTGGGTAGTGACCGAAAGAATGAGATCGCGAATACAAGCGGCCGAAATGAGCTTCCTTCGCAGGGTGGCTGGGCTCAGCCTTAAAGATAGGGTGAGGAGCTCGGACATCCGGGAGGAGCTCAGAGTAGAGCCGCTGCTCCTCCGCGTTGAGAGGAGCCAGTTGAGGTGGTTCGGGCATCTGGTCAGGATGCCTCCTGGACGACTCCATGGGGAGGTGTTTAGGGCCTGCCCATCTGGGAGGAGACCCCGGGGTAGACCAAGGACAGGCTGGAGAGATTATATCTCTCGGCCGGCTTGGGAACGTCTTGGTGTCCCCCCGGAGGAGTTGGTGGAAGTGGCTGGGGAGAGGAGCGTCTGGATCTCCCTGCTCAGGCTGGACCCGGACCCGCGGACCCAGATAAGCAAAACGAAACGAAACGAAACGAAACAAAAGGGCTGCAATCTTAAAGAAAAATATTTTTTCCTAATCATTCCCTTTAATGTTGAAAGGGAATATTGTTGCCATTACAAGTGAAAATTCCAGGTCTCACCAGAAAGGAACTGTTCGTTACAGTTTGTAACGTGAAAAACCTGATCTGTTGCAGGTTTTTACAGCGGGAGACGTAGAAAACAACGGCGAGTGAATGAGAGATAAGGGGAAAGTCAAAGCCAGAGCATGGAAGGGGAAAAGAGTTTAACGCACTGCTGCTGCATACTTATAGCTGACAGATGCTGAGTAAAGTAAAGCACGTCAAAGACTTTGTCTTCAGCAGAAGCACAGATTTGACCCCTCCGGCACGTACACATTCTGAAGCTGCACTGGAAATGAATAAGTCACGAAATACAATCATCTTCTTTTTTTTTTTTCATCTGCTAAATGTCAGTAAATGCAGCAATGAAAATAAACTTCAAAATTATACACAACTGATTCAAATCACTTAAGCCAATTTCTAGCTGTGACGTGTGAATCATACTCACGAGTTGGCATCAACCTGGATTCAGTTTGTCTTCAGGGTTTTGAAAGAATTCTATGTGGATTTGTTTGCTGCTTTGACTCTGTAATTTTACGGAGGTGGGAGGGACTGTCAGTAAATCTTTTATCTTTAACACTGAAGCCTCAACTGTCATGCTCTATTCTGATATAACCTAAACCGGGACTTTCCTTCATTTGTTTACACCATGTTGTTACCGCAAAGTTGTTTAATAACGTTGACAAACCTCGTTCCATTTGTAGATTTCTGCATTTCCATTTGTGTTTCCAGTGGATCATCAGGATTTATATTATCTATCGATTATTAGTTCATGATTCTACATTCCCAAAAGCTGACTGTAAATATGGAGGGGCATTTACATATTATCAGCTGGATGCTCTGTGTGTGCGTGTCACCTTGTGTCACCATGAGCGATGCCATTATTCATGCAAATGCCAGCACAGAGTTGTGAAACATATTTCAGTCCAAATGTATGTGGACAGATTTGTAAATGTGTTCCTTGCCTCACTCAGCTGATGTTTGGCCACAGCCGAAACATTTTTCTCCCATGAGAATTAGCTAAATTTTATTTCAAAACAGCTCTTGTTTTCCTGAGATCATGCAATTCACCAGCTGCCACATGGAGCAATGTCCCTTGAACAAGAGCACATTGATCTGTGCATCACTTTCCTCTTTCATCAAGGCCTGACACAGGCTGCTGTGCATAATATACATTCAAGAGGACATTTAGCTTCAGCTTTGTTGGCAGTTTTGTCTCGTGAGCTCAACAGTTGTCATCTCGTTATAACGACATAATTATCCAATGGTAAACAAATAATGTGTATCGTTACCATGTGATAACAGAGGAAATCAAATCAAATCAAATCAAATTTTATTTGTATAGCCCGAAATCACAATTTACACATTATCTCACTGGGCTTTGACAAACTGTACAGATGTGACATCCTCTGCCCTTAGACCCTCGAACCGGGTGAGGAAAAACTTAAAAAACCCTAAACAGGGAAAATAAGAAACCTCAGGAAGAGCCACGGAGGAGGGATCCTTCTTCCTAGGATGGACAGACGTGCAATAAATGTCACTTGTACAGAACACAAAAACATGATAACAACAGTTCATTTAGAATGCATAAAACATCCATGAGTCCCAGAGTCTGTGGATTCTATGAGTCCGGATGTATGGAAAGTCTAGTGATCCAGACGCAGGTGGACTCTGTTGGTCCAGGAGTCATTGTACTCCATGTAGGAAGATCTGGGTGTTGCTGAGTCCAAGAGTATGTAGAATCTGTAAATCCAGGGATATGTGAAGTGTAGTGGTCCAGAAGCAGGTGTAGTCTATTGATCCAGAAGCCATTGTGATCTGTGGGTCCCGATTTGCACTTGGAAATCCAGCCTAGGATCCAAGTCACAGGATCCAAGTCACAGGATCTCCTTTCCTAATGTGGCCAGGGGGCATCAGGCAGGACCACAGCAGCACCTCCCACCGCGACCTAGAAAAACCTGCAGGATGGTAAAGCACAACGACTCCGGGGAAGAAGTAAAGTTAGTGTAAGGATATGGACATTTACAGGAGCAGAGAAGGAGTCGGAGTCAGAGGGGGGAGAGAAGAAAGCTCAGTGAATCATGGAGTGTTCCCCCAGCAACCTAAGCCTATAGCAGCATAACTAAGGGCTAGATAGGCCAGCCTTAACTATAAGCTTTATCAAAAAGGAAGGTTTTAAGCCTACTCTTAAAATCAGAGAGTGTGTCTGCCTCCCGTACCAAGACTGGAAGATAGTTCCACAGGAGAGGAGCTTGATAGCTGAAAGCTCTGCCTCCCATTCTACTTTTGGAAATTCTTGGGATCACCAATAACCCTGCATCCTGGGAGCGTAAGGTTCTGGATGGGCGATAGGGTACTATGAGCTGTTCAAGATAAGATGGTGACTGACCATGAATAGCTTTGTAGGTGAGAACAAGGATTTTAAATTCTATTCTGAATTTAACTGGGAGCCAGTGCAGAGAAGCCAGTATGGGGGAAATATGGTCTCTGATATTAGTTCTAGTCAGTACACGCGCTGCTGCATTTTGGATTAACTGAAGAGTTTTTAAAATTTTGTTAGGGCAACCTGAAAATAAAGAATTACAGTAGTCCAGCCTGGAAGTAACAAACGCATGAACTAGTTTTTCTGCATCTTGTTGAGACAGGATGTGCCGGATTTTAGCAATGTTACGGAGGTGAAAGAAGGCGGTCCTTGAAATCTGTTTAACATGTGATTTAAAAGACAGCTCCTGGTCAAAGATAACACCCAGGTTTCTGACAGTGGTGCTGGAGGCCAAGGCAATGCCATCCAGATTAACTATGTTGCTGGATAATGAGTCTCTAATGTGTTTGGGGCCCAGCACAATGACTTCAGTTTTGTCAGAGTTTAACATTAAAAAGTTATGAAACATCCAGTTTTTAATGTCCTTAAGACATGACTGTAGATTAGCTAACTGATGGGTTTCATCTGGCTTCATTGATAAGTATAGTTGTGTGTCATCTGCATAACAGTGAAAATGTATGGAGTGCTTTCTAATAATTTTACCTACAGGAAGCATATATAGAGTAAATAGTAATGGTCCAAGCACAGAACCTTGTGGGACTCCATGACTAACCTTGTCATATCTTGATGATTCATCATTAACATGAACAAAATTATATCTATCAGATAGGTAGGACTTAAACCATCTTAGAGCAGATCCTTTAATGCCAATTTGGTGTTCCATCCTCTGTAGTAAGATGTGATGATCGATAGTGTCAAAAGCTGCACTAAGATCTAATAAGACTAGTATAGAGATAAGTCCTGCATCAGATGCAGTGAGGAGGTCATTTGTAACTTTTACCAATGCCGTTTCTGTGCTGTGATGCTTTCTAAAACCTGACTGAAACTCTTCAAATAGACTATTATACTGAAGAAAGCCACATAGTTGTTTCGCTACTGCTTTCTCTAGAATCTTTGAAAGAAAGGGGAGGTTGGATATTGGTCTATAGTTGGCTAAAACTTCTGGGTCTAGGGTAGGTTTTTTTAGGAGCGGTTTAATTACAGCTACTTTAAATGACTGGGGCACATAACCTGTTACAAGGGATAGATTGATAATGTTTAGTAGTGGATTTCTAATTAGGGGTAAAACCTCTTTGAGCAACCTAGTAGGTATGGGGTCTAGTATACAGGTTGATGATTTAGATGAAGATAATGTTGTCGTTAGTTCCTTAAGGTCAATTGGATGGAAGCTTTCCAAACACACATCAGGACTAATAACAGCCTCTATAATTCCTGTTGCTGAACTGGAATCTGTGGAGTGTAGGATATTTTCTCTGATAAGTCTAATTTTATTATTGAAGAAGTTCATAAAATCATTACAGGTGAGGGCTCTAGGAATGCATGGTTCAATAGAATGATGGCTCTCAGTCAGCCTGGCTACAGTGCTGAAAAGGATCCTGGGCTTATTCTTGTTTTCTTCTATCAACGCTGAATAGTAGTCTTTTCTTGCTCGGCGAAGGGCCTTCCTGTATACTTTAAGGCTATCCTGCCAGGCCATGTGTGGCTCTTCCAGTTTAGTGGAACGCCATTTCTTTTCAAGTTTATGAGTTTTCTGTTTTAACTTGCGAGTGTTAAGATTATACCACGGAGCTAGTCTCTTTACTGGTTTTGTTTTCTTTTTAACTGGGGCAATGGAATCGAGTGAAGCACGTAGAGAGCCGGCAGTGAAATCGGCAAGGTGATCAAGCTGGGAGGGGCTAAATTTAAGATATGACTCCTCTGTTATTTTGGGATATGGCACTGAAATTAATGCAGAGGGAATAATTTCTTTAAAATTTTCAACAGTGTCCTCAGATATGCATCTGCTATAATAACTAGTGACTCTTGGTTTATAGTTGATGAGCAGAAATTCAAATGTTAGAAGATAATGATCTGATAAAAGCAGATTTTGTGCAGAGACATTTAAATGCTCAATTTCAATGCCATATGTCAGAACAAGATCAAGGGTGTGATTAAAAGTGTGTGTTGATTCTTGTACACACTGACAGAAGCCGAATGAATCTAATAGTGAGAGAAATGCCGTACCAAGGCTGTCGTTTTCAATGTCTACATGGATATTAAAGTCACCTACAATAATAACTTTATCTGTTTTGAGGACCAGAGCTGAGAGAAACTCTGAAAATTCAGATAAGAATTCAGTGTAGGGTCCAGGTGCTCGATACACTATAACAAACATAATTGGAGTTTTCATGGTTGGATCGGAAATGCTAAGAATGAGATTTTCAAATGAACTAAATTTTTGTTTGGGTTTAGTGTTTATTAATAGGGCAGAATTGAAAATGGCTGCAACTCCACCACCTCTGCCAGTGTCTCTGGGAATGTGTGTGTTAATGTGACTGGGAGGAGTGGATTCATTAAGACTTACATATTCGTCTTGGCACAGCCAAGTTTCAGTAAGGCAGAATAAATCAATATTGTTATCTGATATAAGCTCATTTATTAATAATCAAATAAAATGGGTTTTTAAAGCGTCCGTACAGAAAACACCAAAACCGCGTGTTCGTTATTCATCATTGTTCGTCACATCCACTGTACCTGTCAGCACCTGGTCTGCTTATCCCTTAAATTCTCTACTTTTATTGCTCTCTTTCAGTTGCATACATGGTTTTACATATTTATGAAACAGTGTTCAGAAAAAAAAAAAAAATACAATTTTATCAGACGTCAACTTGAGCAAAAGTCTCCCAGAATAATGTGGCTGAATAAAGTGCCATCATTCTGCATGTGGAGGACGTGCGCTGCTGCGTGTGTGTGGACGGCATGAACAATGAGACTCACTACAAAGTGCCGAGGATCGGGGACGAGCCCGTGGCAGCAGAGACACAGAGAGGAAATAAATTAAATAAAAAGGGATTATTTGAAAACACACAAGGGAAAAAAAAAAAAACTGTGTCAAGCTCAAAAAAGACAGGATGTGTGTGTGGTTGTTTTTGTTTTGTTTGTTTTGTTTATTTGTTTTGGTGGGGGGTTTTAGCTTTATAAGAGCTTATAAGCTTTATAAGGTTACCCAAGAGCAAAAGAATACACACAATTATGTCAACACCAAGAATTCAGAATTTCTCGAACCTGAATTTGTTTAGCATCTTTGTTGCTGCGTGCGAGAGAGCGTTGAGAGAGTTGGACCGGCAGAGGATGAACACGAGTGATGGATGTAGATGCAGATGGAGGGATGAAGAGAGGAGAGAGAGAGAGAGAGAGAGAGAGAGAGAGAGAGAGAGAGAGAGCGAGAGAGATGAGAGAAGGAGGAGCAAACAAGAGTGGGAGATATGCCTCAGATTATCAACCAGTGTCAGACGCTCTGGAGACAGATAAAGAGCAGGCAGGGACAGGAGTGGGACCGGAGGAGAGGGACCCAGGGAACCAGGACGTCTCTGTGTATGCGAGCCGGGCTGCCAAGATGACCGACACGAAGAGCGTATCATCGGTGGAGGTGCCAGAGGGGAAGTTAATGAAGAAGGTCAGTGGATGCTCCTTGCTGAAATATAAGATTGCTGTGTTGTAATTTCTGCCGCTGGCCCTCGAACGAGCCCAACGTGAGACACTGTAGTGACCCAGAGGCCTGGCACACACGCTGCTTACTGTATTTATTAGGTTCACGTTGGTTCTATTTCATTCAAAACTGACCACTTCATGTTTTTCTGAGACTGGCAGCCAGATCAATTCTCTGCAAACATTTTTTAAGGTTATATTATAAATCACATTTATATGCATGTGTGTGACAACCTCTTTGATTCCCTTTTTCTTAATATTTTGATGCATTTAAATAATTCCCCCGTCCATTGTGTCATTCATTCAACTATAATCTCTCCTGCATGAACCAGCACCTGTCAGTCAGTTCTTCCTCTGCGCCTCATTCACTTTTCTGCCTCTTTTCCCTCCCAACCCGTTTGTCTCTCCTCCAGGGTTCCATCAAGAAGAAGATCGAGTCTTTCAGGCGATGGAGTTCTGCCAGCATGAAAAGGCCCACGAAGCCAAAGGCCAAGACCTTGAGCCTGTCTTCCTCCGTGGGAGCCCCGGACAACCTCTGGCTGCAAGAGGGCAACAAGAGGAAACTCCGACCCATCGTTGACTCAGTCTTCGGACAGGTAGGCTGGCCAACGTGTGTATCTGCAGTTTTAAAGCGACTATGTCAAAAATGACATTATCGTTCGGGATGTAGTGTGACAAACATGTGGCAAACTCGTCATTCCATCAGTGAAGGGATGAATGAGTGATGGAGGAGCCTGTGTGAGACTGGCTAACCGCTGAAGAAAAACAGCTGCTTGATTTAGAGTGGGAAAATGTTGTGACGCTTTATTTGAGTCATGACACACAAATGTGCAACTGACTGTACTCCGGCCACATTCACGCCACCACGTTTCCATTTTAAAATGTTTCAGGTTTGGCACGTTGAAGCCACGCTTTTAACATAGAAGAAGAAGTCAGCAGTAGTTGATTCGACAAAGGAGGAACTGTGGCGTGGAGTGCAGCCCCCTGTTGGCGGGCCAGAAGGGACCAGTGCATTCTGGGTTCATTTTATGAAAGACGTTGCGGTTCCTCAAGAATGGTGAGAAAATCAACCTCAGTGAAAGTCCGAGAGGCTCGCTGACGTAGCAAACGTGCTGCTTTACTGACCAACGATGACTGCGTTTGATGACGCATCAGGACTCCAGACCGATGATGACCGACGACAATGTGTTTTCACCTTGCTAATGTCTAGTTCCATCCGGAGAGACAAGTGAGTGAAGGGAAGATATGTGAAAATCAAGTGTTTGGCACTTTGACTTGATACATTTTGAGAGATTTTGTGAAAGTTTGGTGTCAGCCCCTGAGATAAAGCCCCGTCATGGAGTCCAGAAACCTGTAAAGTTGGTGATGGCATCACATTGAAGGTGCCCTAATAAACTAAATGCAGAGACACGTTGATGAAATAGCAGCGTGACGATAAGCTAACGGTGAAGGTGTGGTGCTGATCTGCTGGATGGATGAAACACGGCAGCTCCGAATAACGACAACAAAACAATTAGGGTGAGTGTATGTGAGTGTGTGTGTGAGGGTTCAGAACATTCAGGTTTTTTGCACGTATTTTTAGCATCAGCCCCGATTACTAAAGTACTGTACTTTCAAATCCATCGTGCAGTGATAAAACATTAAAGAAAAGGCCTGAATCTGGGGTAAAGTCAATTCGGTTTGAGCACAGATTCGATGATATCGCAACCACATGAGTTTATGTGCTGTGCAGATAGTCTAGAAGCACAAATGGCAGATGTGAACTGGAAGCACGTGGTGCGATTGAGATTATAAGACTAAGTAAAGAGAAGTAAAAGTAAATCTCATTTATAGAAAACAAAGATCACCTCTTTTTAAATGAAACATACTAATGTGGACGTAGAGCCTTTTGGTGAAAATGTCAAAAAAAAATATAAACATCATGCAGACAGAGAGGACGACATAATAAAACAGTGAGGGTCAATGTTCAGGGCAGAAATGGCAGAATGCTTTTGATTAATTCTTCTCTGATCGTCAGAGAAATGAGCAGAGCTCCAGACCTTCACCCTCTGAGACTGATTTCACATCCTGACCTCTGACCTCTGACCTCACACAGGACGTGTAAGTATGTTACATACAGCCGTTGTCTATGGGAACGTAATGGAGCACACAAATCCGATCTTAGCGCGAAACAGATGGGGAGACCAGAATGCACGGCACTTCTGTCGATGTCCCTTTAAAAATAAAAGGGTCATGTCACCAGATTGGACTTTAAGTTGCCTATACTGTTCATGCAGCCTCTTACGTGAATCACTACAGGCCCATGCAGATGCTTGATAAAGCGTTGCACATACTGCTGTGCACGCTGTGTGTCGACCAACAAGGATCTAAATGGAAACATGCAACTATATTCTATATTATAATATATTTTTATACCCTTTTTGCTTGCTCTTAAACTTAGTCAACCACACATCTACTCCGGCACCACAGTATTTTTCAATTCATTTATTTCATCCTGCTCATATGTGTCCGCCGTGTCGCTTGTATGCACACGTACTGACATTGTCACCGGATACCAGGACTTCCCTCGAGACTGATAAAGTACTTATCGATCTAGTCAGTTTTAAATCGTAAGTATGGAGCATTATCATTGTTTTGTGTAATAAATGGTGTCATCGGCGATCATTAGTGTGTCCACGGCTCACAGGTCCGGGTCCGAGCAGCTTATCGTTAGAATTATGAGGTTGTTACACCGGGCAACGTAAGGACACGGTGGTGTTTGCTGGGTGGGGGGACTACAACAGTGCTTTAGTAAAGGTGGGGTAGTGAGGGAGGTCAACAAGAAGTAACACGTTGCAAAAACAAGTTAACCTGCTCCCGTCGTCTTCTATTTGGCTCGTGCGTGATGACACATAAACACACCAGGACAAAATTCCCAGTCTGTCCCAGTGTCTCTGATGCATTATCACAAAATATTACGTTAATATTCTCTCTTAGGCATCCCAGTCAGGACAAGGTTTTTATTGCACTTTTTTGGCTGCTTGTCTCCTGTATTTTTTTTTTTTTTATATGGCGTGAATAAATCGAGCGCCTTTACATAACAGGCTGTTTGCGTAAATACAAAACATATATTGTGCCAACACGGCGTCCCAGCTGCCGTCACAGAGAGTCACAGTCAGGTGCGAGCCCCCGCATCCAGGAGGATGAGCAGAAAAAATGCAAACGATTCCCTCTGTAAGACGCTTTTCCTCTCTTTAACTGAACTAACTTGATCTTAATTGCTGTGTTAATTCATCGTAAAACACGCAAACTCTGGTCGATCTAAATAAATCCTGAATTCACAGACTCTGTCAGGTGTTTGTTTCTCTCCTGTCGCCACCTGCTGTGTCTGGTGTTCAGCCACGTTCCAGGGGTTTGAGCTGCGCTCTGTTGTCCGCAGGGACGACGTTGTGATCCGTGCAGGTGTTAATCAAGTGTGATGTCAGCACTAACTGACCCTTTAACACCCTCCTGGCCATATTTACAAGTTGCCCCTTTAATACAGCAGAACACACAAGCAAGTTGGTGTTTGATGATGCACCATGGCAGACAATGGAGACGTATATACAGTATGTTGCTGCAGGCTTTGGGTTCATGGTTGGTGCCTCTTCGTGTTCTGTGCCTTCATCCCTGGAAGAGTCTCATTGAAGATTTTGTTTTTATTCCTTAGATTTTAGGAATAAAGTCATAAATTTGCAGAACTCTTATGAGGGGAAAAAAAGATGTAATATTACACATATGAAGTTGGAAATTTGGAGATTTTATGCAAACATAAAGAGAACAGGCAGGTCCTTGGACAGCCTCCATCCCTCACAGTGTCCCTGCCATTTCGTCCTCCAAGTCTGCGTGGTTATTTCTGCAAATTAAACACAGTCTCTTGCAAATTCTTTTCCAAGTCCTGATAATACTGATGATAATTTTGTGCCGATGTGCCAAAAGATTAAGAATTTGCCTGTTTTTGTGACAGCTGTTCCGAAGGACAACTTCACAAAGTTCTCCACCAGCCTCGTTACGGTGCAGGGGATTGTTCTTCCATCCTCTGAAGTAACTGACTAAAATTGCAACTTCATTTCCTCATACAATTATCTCATAAATTTTCAACTTTTCTTCCGACTCTATTGCTTTATTCTCAAAGTCTCAGATTTTTTTTAACTCCCTAATACTGTGTTATAAGTGGAAGACATATTGTGTGAGAGCATTAGATTTGATTAAGTGCGTAAGGGTCGACAGTAACCCGTTTCACCTGCGTTAAGCACTGCTGTGTTTTCTCTGTGTTCTCGTTTCACTCTCACTGTTCTGATCCAGATTCTCACCGCAGATGGAGTGAATGATGAGAAACTGGAGGGCGGGAGGGCTCGGATGAGCCCGGGGAGCGATTGATGGCTGGATGAGACTGATTGCGACCTACTGGGAGATTAGAGCTTAAACAAGCGAGACGTTCACAAACACGACTGGTGCGATGCTTGAAGGCACAGGATGCATTTCTGACAGCTCCTGACAGTCAGACTATAGATGAAGCTCCGGTTCACGGAAAGTCACTGAACTTGTCACTACTGAGAGGACTTTTTAAGTACAATTAATGTTAATTATTCTCTATAACTTATCGGCCTCTCTGTCTGATTCCTCCTTATTCTTGTTGTGTTTTTATACGCCCCTTGTTTTGTCTTTTCAGTCGGCCCTGGGTGGCGAGTTTTACTGTTTCATGGAAGCTTTTCACAGTCATTCTGGCACACGCTGCTTTTCATCTCATTACATCTCAGTGGGACGAAACATCTCAATGTTTCCTCCACTTTGCAGCCCTTGGTATTCCAGTCCATGCTGTTGAGAATATTTAATGTGGTGTGGAATATGTTGAGGAGATTTGTGCAAGTTGTTAATGCTGAGAAACAGTACGGCCATGTTAAACTTGCATGTTGTTGTTTGTCTTTCCCTGCAGAGGGAAGCGACCACATTGCCTCCTTGCTGCCCTTCGCTGGTTACCTGTGACTTTTAGATTTACTGCTCGTTTTAAAGCCTTAAAGCTCTTCTTGCCATCTGATTTAGTTGGTTTTTATGAGCCTGAGCGTCTTCTGGCAGATTCCTTCTGATGGTTCCAAAATCGAAACTTCTGAACAAAGATGACCGAGCTGTTGTGAAAGTGTGGTGTCCAAATTCAAAACATAGCAGAGAGCTGTCTCCTCTTCCTCCTTCGACTCGAAACGCACCCGGGTTACCAAATCTGGAGCGAAATAACAAGGCTGAAAATATTTTTGGGAAAATTTACAATGAACAATTACAATGTCAGTTGATAAACTAATTTTTACATTTACAATGTTCAGTCAGTTTCATCTGAACCAGTTCACTTGCCCGCTTCCATCGCTGCAAGACCTGTGTGTTTGCCGGCGTAACTTGTGTCTATCTATGTGTTTGGAAGGTCCATATGAATGAATGTGTTACTATCATTAGTTGCTATTGATAAATACACAATGAACTTCACCAGTGAAAAGGATTGGTTTTTTTTTTTAAAAGTCAAACGTCTCTCTGAGTGGCAGATAAATGGACAATGAACACAAATAGTCTACATGATTTTTACCAACAAGTCCTTCAAGTTCAAAGACAAAATATGTTGTTTTTTCCGTCTGGCTTATCTGACGGTGTGATGACATCATTTGTCCATGCCTTCATAAACTACTACATACCTGTTTTCTTAACAGGGGCTCTCCAACCTCCAGCTCGTGCAGTTGTACGTCGCCTTGCTCCTGTGATGTTTACTATGGCCACTAGGGGGGGTTGTCACTTGAACGTATTCTTATGGTGTTCAGGGTACTTCCTGTAACCACTCATTCTTCTGGCGAGCACAGTCGTATATACAGACATGCTATATATACTGTTTTTTTCTGTCTTGAGTGTGTTAAGACAAGATAGTATTTGGCTACAAGAGCTCCAGCTGGAGTAACAAACTCATGGGTTTGTAGGCTTGTCTGATGCTAAAACAGTGCACATCAAAACAGCATTAAGGGGCCAACCAGTCAGAAAGCGTTTTCGCAGTCGGACGCACGTTTTTTTCAGTTCTCTATGGGCTAAGCTGCTAACACACCCTGGACGGCTCATGTTTTGGAGAAAAGTTGAAGAAAATGTTTTCATGGAGCGAATGCTTCCCTGTACAGCTTATTATTTCAGCCCATCTCCTTCAATCAGAGCCGGAGCCCTCCTGTCCATTTAAGGGGTATCCATCAGCCGCTTATAAAACTCGGGAACTCTTGTCACAGTGGCATTTTTTAAATCATGTCTGACATAAGCGGCGGAAACACTGCATGTGTCCCGTGTAGGAACACGTCGGAAGGCCCAGTTCAGACCTGCTATCACCATGTCTAGAGTGATACGATGCAGACATTTAGCAGCTATTTGAAAACACAGTTTCAGCGGCCTTCAACATTTAAGCTACGACATTAAGATATTTTATTAAATAAAGTAAATAAAATATAGGAGCCAGTCCAAGCCGCTCCTGTTTCCCTTTTTATGAATGGACCAGGACTCCCTTTGTTATTTAAAGTTTGAGTCACAGATTTTATTTTCATTACAGTTTTTTTTTCTATGCATCTACAATAAATGACATTTTGATGTTGTCGTAAATATAAAACTCAACATAAAGAATAGAGAATAGTCCATGCTTTAGAGTGTCGGTTTTTTTTTTAATCCTTTCCTTTTTTTTAAAAAACTGATTAATTTTATAATTTGAACAATTAGCACTTTCCATTGCAGGCTTCGTCGGGAAACATCATATGATGTTACAATAGCCATGGGAACAAAAACCCACAGAGCAGCTGTGGTAGACAGATTTAAAAGCGGGTTAGCTGATGGGCCATTAGGGGAACTCTCAGCCGCAACAGTTGTGGCCCGTACTCGTGGATCAGTGAAAGAACACGCAGTCCTGCCACGTTCCTCTTTTACACAGAGAGTCTCTAATCCACAGGACCTCCAGGACCTCTGTGAAGACTCCATTCCAACTTTTAGGCCACGGAGAACATGCATCAGCAATATCTGGACAGGTGCAAAAAGGCATTATCCTCCTTTGGGGATTGAACAAGTGGGCGTGAATGAGAGCAGGGAATGTGGGACAATCCCGACAGCCGTATGTGGCTGCAGTCTGTATAACGATATAAAGTTAGACTGATATCCTTCAGCGCTTCTTCCTCATGCAGGACAGCACAGTCAGTCTGAAAATGGTTTCATGAGGTGATACTTAGTGTGTAATGTTTGTTTTTACCATCTGACCAGGTTGTCGCTGATCTCACCATGAAAATGTGTCATGGTCTTAATACACATACATACACAGAAAGACTATTTACTGAATACATCTTATATATTGTAGTGACCTTTAGGATAGAACTTATTTTTTTTAAACTGAAATCAATGTTAAATCAACCTTGAATGCCACTTTTTGACTTGCATGTATCAGTTGTTAAGCAGTTGCCCATAAAGGTGCATTATAATATTCATTTTTTTGTCTCCTTGCTGTAGAAAAGCTGCAAACACAACACTGACACACAATAGCCTATTTACAAATCAAGCATTAAGCAAGCCCAAACATGTTTTTTCAAGCCCTATTTCCTGCAGTCTTATGCTGGTGACCGCAACAAAGAACTAATTAATACCAATGTCATCAGAGAAATACACGCTTGGACATACATCTGCATGATGAGAGCTACCTAAAAAGACAGAAACCATCTTATAATAGCTAATAGCTAATTTTATTTGAGGGCCTCATACCTGAGTTTGAGGTCCACCTTACTTAGGGGGTGAGGGATTTCTGATTTATACTGCAGCCTGCCAACACGGTGAGGAGTTCTGGCCTCTCTATAGACCTTTTAACAGCCATCAAACATCATCAAAAGGGTGTGTGCGGGTGTCGTAATCGATTGTGGAATCATTCTGCGGGATACCATTATTTCTGGGCAACCGGCGACTTGACTGGACTGAGGGCCGAACGCATGCGCAGCTTGCAACGTCATCATTGTTTACAGACTGTGAACAGGTCAGTGTGGTCCATCTTTATCTTGCAGCCAGTCTGTGGGCCAAGGGTGCGGTAACTCCAACCAGTCCCATCACCACCACATCTTACTGATGACTCAGCAGATACAATGACCAAATCCAGGTCCTGAAACATTCATCGATGTGTGCGGACAAAATGAAAGGATGGGAATTTCTGCCTGCATCTCTGACGTCAAAGAGGCTTAGCATCCTACCTCAAAGAGTGTTATTACCCGTCTTTAATGCACCGGGATTAGGTTACCAACCTTGTCAGAGATGCGCGTCGCAGCAGTCTAATGACGTCTGTGCAGGCTGTAAGTGGTGTGTAGTCCCAGCATGATGATGACTGCAGGACTGCCTTCATGCTTTTTTGGTCAGTCTGTTTCATTTGTAGGTCACCCTGTTTGCCTCATTTATTGCATTTTCAACAAGTCTGTGTTTTGTACGTCAACTTGCAAGCGTGTGTATTGTACGCATACGCACAGCACATCTGTTAGCGTAGCATGGCAGGCAAAATCCTGACTTTTGGAGTGTGTCCATCATGTTGTTTGCTGTTGTCCTGGCGCTGGATCCTATCCTCCACCCTGTTGTCGAGGAACAGAGCTCAAATTCTCACCCAGCTGCTCTGTTTCGAGGCCGTTTCGTGGCTCTGACGCTTGTGTTTACCTGCGGGCTCGGTGACAAATACTCTCTGGCCTTTTCACTCTGTGTGTGGGTGATTTTCCTGCGCGCATCCACTTTTTTTTTTTAAGTGTGCAAGTCATCTCCACTTAATGCCACCATAAGCCATCGCTCCAGTTAAATGAAGCATAATGACGTGCTGCTGAGGCATTCTATACATGTTTGTTGAAAAAAGTCTATTGCAGGATGGAGGCTTCCATTTGTTAATCTGGTGGGTGTCCAGCTGGATCAGTAGGCTAAGGCACATACTATTATATAACCGAGACACTGTGGATTCAAATCCTTTGTCACAAGTCATCTCATCACTCTCCAGAGTCTCTATTTAATCGATTTTTTTTTTTTTTTTTTTTGCTACGGAACACCAAGTCCAAAGATCAGATGGAGAATCTTGGTTGTGGAGTGACTGTGACCTACTCTTCAATCTCTTCCTACTCACTGCCCCTGTCTTTCTGCCTTGCATGAGGCTGACATGTGGTGGTGGTGCACGAGCATCAAACCTGCACGAATCACCAGCTCATGAGAAAAGAGCTGCTCTCTGCTGCGCTCTTGCAGCACCACATTAATACGGTAAAGAATCTTGAAGCTTCTCGTGGATGAATGCTTCTTAAATTTGAAAATGGATTATGAACGGTCACGGACCATCATCTGGCAAACACAGCATCACCTAAACACAACCAATGCAATAATAATAATACAATAATACAAGAAGGACGGTGTGCAAATGTGGTTGTTTAAAGGGTTAAATTCAACAGCTGACTTAAAATATTTAAACAATAAACCACTCACAGAGGCTAAATTTAGTGTCAGAATGCGGAGTAAAGTGTGAAGTTTCTGTTCAAAAGCCTGCAATGTTTATTTATTTTAAAACGCATATACATGCATTTACTTGAGTAACAATTGTTTTGCTGCTAAAGTTTTGTAATTTTGAGCTTGTGTGACGATTTGGATATGCTGAATTAGCAATGAAATAGAATCAAACAGGAGAGGACACATTAAAAGAAAGACTTTGACGAGACTTCTTTTTAAAAAAAAGTTCCTAGACAGCAGTTTTTTGTTTTTTTTTTAGCTATGACTAACAGAAGAAAGGCAAGCATTTAATCAGCTGTGCCATGAGTATGTGGTGCCATCTGGTGGTTTTAATCCACACTTTTACAGTCACACTCCCAAGACTCCTAATGAGTGAGTCAAACGCACCATAAGACTGCACCAATATTCACTTTGTTTTTAAGAATCAAAAATGTTGTGCCATTAATATAATACTAAAGCAGAAATAACAATGTAACATTTCCAAGTTGTAGCTGCAGCTGTCACATAAATGCACGCAAGGAAAAGAATATATGTCAAGGAGAAAACATAAAAATGAATAATTCAGAATTATTTCAGGCGACAAATTAATTGTGTTTGCTCAAATTTACAATTTGATGATGAACACGATGATTTAATGAAACAGGTTAACCAAGAAAGCCAGTCCTTCCAATCAGCTGTTGTGTATAGATCAAAAACAAACTATAAACCACGAAGTAGATGTTGACTTTTCACACGATTTTAATGTATTAGATTAAATGCAATCGTTTTGACCAATAAACACAACATTAAGAAACTACAGCACCTTAAAGTATTGTTTGAAATCAACCACTTTAAACCTGCAGATTTTCTGGAGAAAAAACTCACGAAAACCTGAATTTTTCAGCCCCTGCATCAGAAAACATAAAATAAAAACCATTTCAAAGCTCACCCGTGTGGCTTTTATTGTAAATTATTGCCTTTCCCTTAAACTACATGACAAAGCACACATGTTACATCTGGCTTTAAAGGGGAATTTTTTTGCACATTTTAAAACACACATGCACATGAGTATTAATGGGTTGAAAATAAAGTAAAAGGAATTTGTGTTCTCTGCCAGATGTGCATACCTGACCAGCCCACGAGAGAATAATTTACAGCATAATTTCCCCAAACAGTTCTTTTTGATCTTTTCTCAGTACCTTTATGTCAAATTCACAACGGATGACAGTATATATATAAATATATATGTTCACTTGAAACAAGGTGTGTGATTTTAACATTCCTGAGCATTTGTGTGGACTGTACAACACATTTTGTGGAGTCATGGATGAATTGGTGTTTGCAGTGCAAAGCATGCAATGTGATCGAACAATTAGATTATGAAGAGGAAGATGACATTTACAGAAAATGGTCTGTATAATTGGCTGAATGGGGTTTTCTTGGATCTGTGTGTCATGCATGTTGGGGTAGTTTGAACCTTTGACCCCAGTATTTCTAAAACTCTGTGTTCAAATGTTTGTTTTTGTTTTTGTTCCATTTGAATTTGTCACGTGCTTCCCCGTCTTTGCAGCTCTTTTCTTAACGTGTTTGCGTACGGTAAGCATCTCCGAGAGCTTGCATATCCCTGTCTTCCATTTGAAAGAGCTGAGTAACATAAGCACGTCTGTGTTTCTCCCACTTCAAGCCTGT
>KV751323.1:5058825-5070383 GCA_001698575.1 Mola mola | reverse complement strand
AGCACAAACACACATATCCTGCGATCATCTCTTGTCCGTGCACACTGACGCCTATTCAACATAAACTCTACCTTCTTGTGTGTTGCTGGAGCTAAAAATGTTGCTGTTGTCCTAATAATAACAACTGAGTCATGTAATTGTACTTTTCACAAATTTACTCAAGACTTGGGTTGTTTTCTTTGCATTTCTCTGGATTGTATCAACATTCAAAACATTGCATTAGCTTTGTCGCATGTGTGTGTGTGTGTGTGTGTGTGTGTGTGCGCAGATGTCTTCTCCTTATTCATGTGTGTTTGAGAAAAGGCCAAAAGGAGAATGCCTGATTTTGTTATGCGCATCTGCAGCTATTTATATATATAGATCTGGACTGCATGTTGTGGAACATATGCACAGCAGACTTGTAAACCTTCTCCACAAACTGCATTAGATTGGATATGACATTGTGTAGCAGATAAACTACACCGTTTATTAGGCTAAGTTAGATCAAAAACTAGATGTAATAGAATCTCCACCGAAGAAGGGAGAGTGGAAGAAATAAAAGGTTTGTTGGACCGACCGTACCCAGCTGAGGAACAAATATGTCTCCTGCAATGTTCTGCAAGAGTCTGTGTATCTCTTGTGACGAGATACAGACCGATAATGAGAGTGTGTGCGTAAGCTGACTGGCTGTCCATTCCTGTATGTCTGTCATGTCTTCTATTTGCACCGCTGCAGGACAGAGACCTACGACCAGAGGAAATGGAAGGTACAGAAATATCTTAATCCCAATCTTCCTCCCTCCATTTATCCCTCACTCGTCTTCCTGAACCGCCTCCTTTTTAAACCTTAAACCTTCTTTTTGACTGTGAAAAATTGTGTTTTCCTGTATGGGGCAGAATTTTGAAAAGGCCTTCCTGATTTTACCTCCTGAACGTCAGCTAAAGAGAGATTTTCTTTTCTGTCACTTAAGCTGCGGCAGATCAAAGTGGAGGATTAATATTCAAAGGAAAAGATTATTCTCCACAATTTAAGCACAGTTCACCTATATATCCCCAGGTCTGGCTCACACTTTGACACTCCAAATCCGCTGCAATGAGCTGACAGAAAAAATAAATTTGCAAAAATTACATGAAATAACATGGTAATGGCTTTAATTAAAGATTTAAAAATATCAATAATGTGGAAACTCATTCAGATGGAGTTTAGGGTTAAAAGAAGAACAGTTTTACAAAATAAAGCCATTATCATCTTTTTCATTACGCATATTCGTCTTTGCCATCAAGTCCTGGCACCTACATTACCAGCAGGGAAGCATCTGTCAGCAGATATATTCAGCTTGTAGCAGATAATAAAGCCTTGACTCGCTTGCCGAAAGGAAACAGTGAATAATATTGTTGGAGCACACGAATCAGAATCTCTCAACTGCATTACAAACTTAGCCTCAGCCAGGCTTTAATTGTCAAGTTCCCTATGACCATGTAACACTACCTCGTCACAGTAAACTATAAAATGACTTGGTTATGGCCCCCAAATGCAGAATTTGAAACTTTTAACCTTCGTCCATAAGTGACATGATACGATTTATCAAAGGGAAGCTCTAGTGCTGATGTTTCTGCCGTCTGCATCTTCCTGGATAATCCCCTGAGAGTCCCATTTCCACATAAAATGCCACATTTCCTTGCAGATGACTCACACAGTCACAGACGTGATTTGGGGTCACAAGTTAGTTTAGGTTCAGGCTTTAATGGAAAACTTATAATGCAACAGCGAAATCTCCATCCTTCCCTCACTTTCTCCCTCTTTTGTCCGCTCGTTTTCTCTACAGAGCTACGTGAGGCATTCAGGGAGTTTGACAAAGACAAAGACGGCTTCATCAGCTGCAAAGACCTGGGCGAGTGCATGAGGACAATGGGATACATGCCGACAGAGATGGAACTGATAGAGCTCAGTCAACAGATCTGTGAGTCCTTTGTGCACATTTCAGAGCACACGCACACAGAAAGTGATATAAATGAAAAGATGTTGATGGTTTTAACAAATCTGTGATTCAAAGGTGCAGAACCTGAGAGGATCCCAGCCTACACCTAAACCTAAACCTATAAGGCTGTCGCTGGTCACACATGTAAAGTAAATGTGGAGTACTGTATTCTTCATGTGTCAGAACTTCATTCAGCACCACATGTGATTAACACAGGAGGGGGTGTCTTGGTGGAGGCTGCAGGTGCCTCCCTTCAGGGCAACTCAATGGCCTTTTCTCACTAATCAACATCTGCACTGTACAAGAAGCAAAAAATTGTTTTAAATATTTGTCTACTTATTGCATTGTTGGTTAAAGACACAAAAAAAACAAAAAACAACCAAAACTGAGAGTTATGCTGGTTTTGTGTTTTCACACTGAATGAAACAACACTTTCCACCAGTGTAAAGGAGCTGAAGTCCGCTGTACATTTGTATTTTCTCCTCCTCAAGGTGGTGGCAGAGTAGACTTTGAGGACTTTGTGGAACTGATGGGTCCCAAGATGCTCGCTGAGACTGCAGACATGATTGGTGTCAAGGAGCTGAGGGACGCCTTCAAAGAGGTCTGTGGTACAGTTTTCACCTACAGGGAATTTCCTCACATTTCACCGAATATGTTTTCAGTCATAACTCAAGAATTTATACCGTAGAGGATAACATAGTGGAGTTCAATTACAGTACATCAAAATTACATAATGAGTCTGGATTGACAAGGGAAAGGACAAGGCATACGTTATTCGGTAATTATAATTGTTAATTTTGCTCTTCTCCACTAATTCTTCCCTGCAGTTTGACTCTGATGGCGACGGTCAGATCAGCCTCGGAGAGCTGAGGGAAGCCATGAAGAAGCTGATGGGGGAGCAGCTCAACCACCGCGAGATCGACGAGATCCTGAGAGATGTTGACCTCAATGGAGACGGACAGGTGGATTTTGAAGGTGAGCGATTGGTACTTCGAAGATGAAGAAAACCAAGATAAAGAAACAAGGGAAAACTTTACAAAGACACGCAACAGTTCCTACATTTAGGTGATAACAGACAATTGTAAATCCATAAAAATTGCAATTGGAATAGGTGGATGTTCAAGCCAAGGACATAAGAAAAATAATGCAATTAAAGGTGATATCATGTTTTTCCTCAAAACAATAACAACATATCTGGGTTTTTTCTGCAGAGTTTGTGCGAATGATGTCTCGCTGACTCCACCAAACCAAACTCTACTGCAATAAACACAACATGGACCAGACTGCACACTGTTATTGTTTGTCTAATTCTTCTTTATGTACAAAGAAATCCTGGTGTCTGTATTTGTTTTTCATTTACGGTACCTCCATCATCTCTTCAGTGTGTTAATGTTTGATGAATGTAATATGTATTAAACATGTCATGACAGATCGTGGAGGGTGTTAAGGGTGGTCTAACCAAAGCTGTGGTACGTTGCAATTTGAATAGATCTGAACTGAGAGTCATCAAGTTCCTGGAAGAGTGAATGATCTTCTAGTTAGGAGCTGGGGTTAAGATTTACATGTAACAGTTGCCCGTCTGAGATTTAGGGTGAAGGTTTGGGTTTTTATATATACAATATGGTTGAATTAACCCTTTAAATATGCAGTTTATGTTTAACTTTAGCTTTTACGATATCTGACGTACTCTGAACTTAGGTACATGAATAGGTGGATTTATTGCCACAACTGCAATAAGAACAATTTGCAACATCAAATGTCTTGATGGATGATCCGTTGACTGTGTGTGATATATTTGTAGGGTATAAAGTAAAAGTGAGTGCGCAATTAGAGCAAGGAAATGAGATTGAATATGTGTTTTTGTACACATGATTGTTACAAACTATAGCACCTACTTTCATTTTCATTTTCAGATATCATTCGATGATGATTTAATTACACCGACGTGATAACTTTTGCTGTCTGCTAAACACCTGTACAGTGTTTCGTCCATGCCTCTTTCTTCCTATTCAGATGGAACCACACTGTCTCAAAGTAAATGTCTATTTTATGAAGTCATTATAGTTTCATGTTTTTTGGGGGTTTTTTTTCTGTACAGTAACAGATATTTTTAAAACTGAACTGTAAATGAAAATAAGTAAATAAGAGTTACAATAAACATGTTGGCCAGACCCCTCTTTCTAAATTTAGCTGGCTTTAGTCTGCCTCCCCTTTTCTGTGTTTGCACCACAAAGCAATAAAGTTACAGTTCTCACAGAGCCTTCAAGAATCTTTCTACCCCGCTGATGAAATGCAACACATTGTGTGTGCAGTTTTACTATAGTCAACACTGAAAGGCGTCATCGGCGGAGTTCCTTTCCCAATGGGAAGAATGTCCCAGCTGTGAGTGTCGGGATCAAACTCCATCACATCTGAGATCTTAGTGATCTTGGCCTTCTTCATCCTCTGGTCCTTCTGTATCATGTTACTGAACAGATCCACCAACTCCTCAGTACTCCTCCTCCTCCTCCCTACAGCAGGCCTTCCTGACATGATGCTATGCACAACATTGCCAAGATGTTTCTTTTTCACTTTCCTCGCCGTTGTGAAAGCATGAAGCACCATTTTTGAGATATCATTCTCAGTGGAGTTGTTGCTGGGAACACTGATGATTGTAGCATCACTTAGTGTCACGGTGAGGAACGCGACATCCTTACCACACTCATGGCTGTGATCGTCTCGAGGCATCTTGAGGCATTCCTCCCTGAAGGCTTTGCTGACACTGATCAGTTGGATAAATGCCCCTCTGGTGCACTGCCCTTTTGCTAACAGCAAACCTGAGCCCAAACATGCTGCTGAGTAGAGTTTTCAGCTGATGTTTGAGAGCTGATTGATGTTGCACTGTATTATGTGGTGAAGTTCAGTACGCACCTTCAATCGGAATGTTTGCTGCATCTCCATCAACGAGTTCAAGAGGGAAGCCATCCGGTAGCATCTGAGCGCGCAGAGCAGGGAGGTGCTCTATGTTTTCTCTCCGACAGTTGTATTCTGGCAGGTATTGTGCACATTGATCAGCTGGCCACACTCTCAGAAAAAAAGTGTTTGAGGCTTAAAGAAGTATTGACTTGACTTAGTTACACGAGTAAGCCTATAGTGAGGCTAAAAGCTTAGCAGGTAAAAGAAGCTCCAAAACCAGAATTTGGCATGAATCTGGCAAGCACTGAAAGAAAGAATAAGGATGAGGAGCGAAGCGGAGTTGGCCTGTTTTCTGTGCGTCTGATGCCGTTAGCCTAATTAGCTTACTAATTATCTGCAATTCTACTAAAAAAGTAAAGTGCCAGCAATAATGTAGCTTGCAGCTCACATTGTGCACACATCAAGGCCTACTTTCAGTCATGTCCTTTAAAGACAGGAATTGTCAGCCTACCTGGTATGGAGGGTTAACATAGAGGGGGTTATTGCACTGGCTTACTGAGCACAGACTTAGAAGACTAGTGTGAATTTAGCTCCAATCATTGCTGCGCCTCAGCACAGCATGACGATACGGTTAGCATGGTTCTAGAGTTTTTAGTGTATTGTCCAAATCCACCTGTACACAGAGAGGAACCTGTCCCCATTTCCAGTATCACCATAGATAATAAATGCTTGGGTGAAGGGAGGATTATATGTATGGGGCCAACGTTGCACATCTTGTCCAAAGTACAATCTAGCATGCTTGACTCACTCAACTAGGTACACTTATAATACTCAATACAATCTCACCTTTCATAATGATATAATAGCTACAGTAACAACATATAATGTATAGAAGATCTTCACACATTTCATTTTACAATTAAAGGCATATGATGAAAAGTTTCCAGTTGTGTTCCTGACAACATTTCAGTTTGCCTCGAACAAGTACAGTAGTTTCACATGTTACGAATTCATAACCTCTCGCCTGTGTGTATGGTTATAGAGGCCGGCTCACTGCGCTGTTTAGACAGAGATATTGTACTCTGTGTCTGGCTCTAAATTAGAAAACATCTTGAAGCAGGCTCCGGAGTGTGTTGCGAGTGTCTCCCTCCCAGAACTTGCAATGTTGATAAGGAATTTTCTCCCTGTTCTCTCCTTTGGTCCATGTCAAGGAAAGCTGTGGCCTCTAAATGTCCTTTTGCTAAGTGCCGAGGGGCTGGCAATGCTGCAACATTAACAGTCATTTGCAAAAAAAAAAAAAAAAAGATAATTGATTTGTTTAATGTAATACAAAAATGCTACAGTGAGATTAAATATGAATTCAGCGTGTTCATGTTACCTGTGAAACCAATCGCCGCAGCCCACCCGCTTAAAATGCCACTCTCATCCTCCATATCCACCCTGATGAAGTACCTTTGTCCCAGTTGAAGGTTGTTGATTTCGATTTTATTGAAAGTTGTGATGACTAGGCTGCCCTCCACCTTCATTACGGAGCTCGACTGAATTCTGAGGCTCTTAGGTCCCTCCAATCCTGTCAGGCCTTCCCAGTTTAGGACCACAGAGGTCGCGTTCACTGACAGGAACTTGATTTTACCAGGAGGGGGCACCCTCGGCAAACATACGACATCACAGGAAATCAGGTGGGCCCAAGTGTTAAATCCAATAACCATGATCAGAACATCATTATGTCAAAACACTTGCCCTATCTGTAGCAGGTTGAAATAATACCCATGATAATATTTTTCATGATTTCATCCCTACCCAGCCAAGTCTCCAGCTTGTCATAAAAATATCAGAGACAAACTTTCTGATATGGCTTATTTGATCATGTTTGTTGCAGGTAAGTGGCTCCAATAGCAGATAGCAGAAAGCTTTTGATTTGAATTACTCAAAGGTTGTGGTTGATTTTCAGCCCTGTCCCTCGTCTCCAGCTTTGATTAAGATTTTACTTACTGTCGACAGTGAAATCCCCAATGAAATTCTCTGCGAGATTATGTTCTGGCGCATTAGGCTATTCTACAATTTCTCAGTTTTAACATTTTTCATCTTTGTGCTATTTTTAATTAAACCCTGGCTTTCAGTAGTTTGCAAATCGTCACACTCACACTCATTATTTCCATTTCAGACAGCGTCCCAACTGTTTTGGAAACAGGGCTGTAGCGACTGAGACACACATTTCCCACCATATTACAGTTTGCTGGTTTGGAGAACTCTGTTTTTGTGTTTTTGTAAGAAGACTTTAAAAGTTTTTTGGTCTATAATTCATTATTACATTAATACTGTCTGGTGTGAAATGAATGTACATAAATCAGGCAAAGTTACCAGTGTAATTTTCAACTCCGTGCAATACCACTTTGTAACCCTATATCATCTTAAAACAACACTTCATTCAAACAAGATACAGTATAACCAAGATAAAACTCATCGAATCTGCTCAGTTTGTGTCTCCACAGTCAACTCCAGTTTGGTCAAGTTTAATCATCAACTCAGTGAAATAAATTAAAATACTGTTCTGCTTCGTCAAATGCACATTTTATGTATTGCATATCGCCACCCAAGAAGAAGTGCCTTTAGTTATAAACCACTTTGCTGCACCTGTATAAATTATTGACCTGTCTCATGCATTTCAGCTCTCTGGTATTCAACACCACCAGGCCCCCAATATGTAATAGAACAATGTTAGCAAAGTACAACATGTCATTGTTACGAGATATTGTTACATGTTTTCAGATTTTCACCTGATTCGCAGCCTGGTTCAGAAGTTCATTGACTGACACAAAACAGAGAAGACCTGAGTAATTATTTCACTCTTATTTTTTCATTACAGAGATTGTGCGATCAAATAAAACATAGTAATGATCGGAAATTGCAATGTCATTCATGAAATCCACGATGATGGTCAGGACTGGCATTATAAAGGACAATAAACAGCCCATCATCACTAAGGGAAGAGCCCCAAATTTTCAGACCCCAAAATACATGAGAAATTTACCAGATCATCATTACAAGTTAGAGAATGTGTTATTTCTGTCGCACGTGTCAGTGTGATGGAATTAAAATGTTTTCCTGGTCTTACTTTAGCACATTTGTCCTTTAATTTCTGGTGAGTGCATTCAGTGTGTTGTTTTCATCAGTATAATATCATAAGAGGTTATACAGACTCACTCCATCCTGCAGTGAACTGAACATTTTGGCCACAAGATGGATCCGTGTTCCACCACCTGTCAATGGCTAAAACATTGAAAACAACTGTGTAGAGGTGGAGAAATTAATTTAAAAAAAATAAATATCT
The DNA here is from genome assembly GCA_001698575.1 of Mola mola. NCBI lineage: Eukaryota > Metazoa > Chordata > Actinopteri > Tetraodontiformes > Molidae > Mola > Mola mola. The sequence continues at coordinate 5,062,200 of KV751323.1, read as the reverse complement.
ATTACCAGTATTATGTTTCCCTGTGTTTTAAATTCTTTTGTTCCATTAAGCATGTAATTGTAATTATATAAATCGGAATTAAGAGTTTATCCTAACGTTCTATTGCAATTAAACAGTATGTAGTACTAATGAGGCCTCTTTATGTGTTAAATTTAGTGCTTATGCATCAAAACCTGTGCATTTAAATTAGTCTGTTGTTCGTTACAGTTGCTATTATTGTAACTTTCTGTATTAACTATGAGTAACATGACTATGAGAATGGTACACTGTTTGCATTCTCCAGCTCCACGCTCATCAGCCTCATTTCCAGAAGCAGCATGCACCTACTTTTCAGATATACTACACACTCAGCAAAAATACAAAAGCAATACTTTTGTCTTTGCTCCCATTTTCCATGAGTCAAAGTAAAATATGTAAGATTTCCTATGTGCAAAACAAAGGTCATTTCTCTTAAATTTGGTTCACAATCGTGTTAAAATCCGTATTAGTGAGCACTTCTCGGTTGCTAAAATGATCCATCTGCCCGACATATTAGGATGCTGATAAAAGGGTAGAATTATTGCACAGGTGTGCCTTGGACTGGTCACTAAAAGAGGTAAAAGGTGAAACAATGTAAAGGTTATGAGAGACTTCATTGGTAATAGGAGAGGACTGACGTGGCGCCACGCAGAGGAAGCAAATGTCGCTGAGTCGCTGCTCTGTTGTTTATGCAAGATTAGTGAGCAACCGTACAGCAAAAAATAGGACCATATAGATACACATCAGTAAAGCATATGACCCTGAGACTCAGTGGTACATACATCACAAGTGGTTCTACATGTGTATTATACTATAATACTCCATACTATACTCATACAACTTTGTGGCTAATTTGTGACAAAATCAGACACCTCTGGTACTTTCCAACACAGGTTATGTTCATGCTAGTTCAATATGAGGCTGAAAATGCAAATATTCTGTCAGGAACTTCATTCACAGATGTTCTAATATGTGGTATTTTTCTCTCAACAAAAAGAACATTTCTTGCAGCGGTGAAAACGGCTCGTCTAATTGTTTTCATTCTACTATATTTTAAAGATGTATGTAAAAGGTATCCTCTGGCATGCCAAACATTATAAACAGAACATAAAGGTAATCAAAACTATGACATCAGCGCCTACGTTGTTAATTTAATACTCACATCATATTCACAGTTCTACGTGCTTTCTGTAACCTGCAGGGCTCCAGCGGCCTGTGCTGTTACTGTTGGCATGGCATCTGCACGGACGCTTTAATTAACGTTTCATTTTCAGCAAATGTGTATAAAAGGCGACCGCTCACCCCTTCTCTCTCCCCTCTGTCTCTGCCAACATCCCTATTAAAGTCCCATTGACTTTTAATGACCCGAATTTATTTAAGCGGTCAGAACATGAGCTCCTGCTCAGTGTACGTGAGTCAGCGATGTCGTCATCATTCATCACTCTCGTTCATTCTGTCCTCCTACTCGGAATTCATCCTGCCCATTACTGAACTTCCTGCTGCACTCATTCATATGAACAATTCAATGCCCCTGTTGCTGTTTTATTCCAGCTCAGTGCAGCTCAGAATCGCCTGCTGTTCATCCACAATGAGCAACAAAACTCTTTTGAATAAATAAAATGAAGTTCACTTCATATATAAAACTGATTTTTAACGTTAAATGCCGAGTATTTGTGGTGCTTCTAGCTTCAGCATGTACTAATACTGCATCTCAATACATTAGAGTATCAAGATTTCTCAATGTTATAAAAGTAGTAAACACTTAAAATTTAGTGAACATTTAGTATATCCTCAAATCTAATTTTGATAATTATGGCCTACAGTTCAAATAATAACAATAATAATAATAATAATGATGATGATGATGATGATGATGATGATGATGATAATGATTAAAAACACACTGTTGGAAAGTGGATTTACTCGAATACCGAGGTGTTTGGGTATTTAAATTTAATGTAACTTGCGACTTGAACTCATTTGCAGTTAGGTGACTTCTTACTCTGCGGATTAATATTTTATTTACAAAACATACTGTACATGTTATAAAATATGTTAACATATTGGCAGTTTATAAATAAACATCTTTTGGTTCGTTGGTTTGATCGCCACGTTGATGCTTAACATATAAATTTTCAACAGATGTTCTTGGAAACAGAAGATTGATGCTTCTGACTTTAGAGATCTCTGACTTTTCCCTGTAGAGCCTCCAGCAGTTTTCATTGAAACGTCTCATCCAAAGCTTGTTTGCCCTAAAATTATACACCAGTGTCTGAATGAACAATTGGACATCTGCAGGAGCTTTAACTATTTATCTTTGTGCCCATGGTCACTCATGCACTGGGGGAAAAATATTCAAAATCTTTGAATGAAAATTTGAACATACTTGATTTCAATATTGTCTTTGGTACCACATGATCAGAATCTGGCCGACTGACATAATTTTCCTCCTGTCCTCAATTAATTATTGCCTGACTAGCCAAAATATTCATTATGTTTAAAAGAATCGTGTTGATCAAATGTGAGCTACCGTAATTAGTTATTCATTGTGTTACCTTTAAGTAATCACGTCATGATTTTCAGCCATCACTTTAACTTGATTTCTTCATCTGATATTATTCAAAGGTATGTAACTGTCGGTGTGTCGCTGTGTCCCTGCTATACAAGTTAAGATTGGAAAACACTTTACAATAAGTTTACATTTATTAACATAGTTAATGTGGTAATAAGTATTTACTTAAGGGTTAGTTAATGTGTCAGCTAATCATTTCATAATGTCTTCATGTTAATTAAGACACTGACTCATTTCAAAATAGTTATAACCGTACGATTAAGTGTCATTTCCAGGGTACATGTTTTCAATTTTACAATAAGGGTCATATAGAGCATTAATAAATTGTTAATTCTGATTAATAAATGATTCTCTGTGATTCTCGTCTGTGTCAAAATATTACTAATTGTAGCAATAATAATAATAAAATAATAAAAGTAATAATAGTAATATAATGATAATAAACTTTATTTATAGAGCACTTATCATAGCAGAATATAGAAAAAGCAGTATTAAATTTCAAGTTGCAAATAAAACAAGAACAATAATATAAGGAGTCAGCTCAGATTAAAAAATAATATCTGAATATCTCTCTGATTAATTTTTAAAAAAAGAAATGTTTTCAAGCAGATCATTCCATAGCTTTGAGACAAAGGATCCATCCCTTTCAGTTAATATAGATTCAGGGAGCGATAGAGGACCGATGCCCGCAGTTGTCAGACTATGCAGTGCTTTGTGAGACGTTTCATCAGAGCCTCAAAAGTAATCAATAGTATCTTGAAATCAACAAAAAAAAATATCTCAAA
>KV751323.1:5032865-5054496 GCA_001698575.1 Mola mola | reverse complement strand
ATAAATAAAAAAAAAAAAAAAAAAAAAAGAAAACAATGTAAATTCACAGGCTAGAATAAAGTTCATTATAAGACATGAGGGAAAACATTGTGCTGTCGCTACAATATGAAACCGTGCATGCATATAAATATTATTCAGAGGCGACACTGTGTTTTCCATGCGGGTTCCCCCGTCTCCCCGCACTCGGTGCTGATGCGTGCGGATTCACTTCCAGGTGCAGGCTGATGCGGTCCAGTCACATTTCAACACGAACTGCTTTCGGCCTGATAAATGCGCATGCGCACAACGCTGACCCCCCTCCGGTTTCTGTGCGCGGTGCCACGTTAGTAGCGGTAGACACAAAATACCAGCTACTCTGCTCTCACGGGCTCAAACAAGGAAAAAACACCGAGTGGGAGCATTTTTGTGGCCAACCCGCAGCCTGACGTCTCTGCAGCACCTCGCTTCGCCGTCTGAAAGAACACTCGAGCGCAACTATGCTGAAGTTTTTGCTCCTCTGCACACTAGCCGTGGCCAGCCGGGCTGAAATCGACGAAGAAGAAGACGTGCTGGTGCTGAAGAAAAGTAACTTCGACGAGGCTCTCGAAGCTCACCCCAACATCCTGGTCGAATTCTGTGAGTAATGACGGCTCCGAGGTCTGCCTAGCTAACGCTAGCTGCCCCCGGCGGGCGCACCGGCTAGCTAGCTGAATCCACGTTAGCATTAAACTTTGACACTTCTGACAAGTCGCCGCTCCTACTGGCTAACTTACTGCCGTCATGCTAACGCTGCTCCCGCGGGTAAATCTGTTTTCACCCAGCAGCCCGCCAGCTTTTCCTCCCTGGCTGAAAATGTGCAACAAAAATGCACCGTGTTGCAGTGCTTGCGCTCGTTTTCCCCTCGTCACCGTAACGCGTTTTCACCCAGCAGCCCGCCAGCTTTTCCTCCCTGGCTGAACGCAAGTTAAAGTTAAAGTTAAAGTTAAAGTTGACAAGTTGACTGGTGACATCCTGGTGACACTCACAAGTGTGAGTGTCACCAGGATGTGAAGCTTTAAAAAAACTCGTTCCAACCCCGCTTTCATCACCAGAACTAACGTTGATTCACTTTATTAATGCCCACGTTAACCGTATAGTAACTTATGTGTACTCACTTTGAGCTACAGAGCCAAGAAGTTCTAAGTGGGATATGGGGGTGTCTGATCACGTCGACCCCCGTGATAACGCCGTCATAACACGGTCGTTGGCGCACGTAGAGGCCGGAGGCGAAAAAGAGTCAATCAGTACTTTCATCAGTCGTGTGTGTGGTTCTTCGGTTTCGATTGACTGTTGTGGTTTCGCAAGATTACTGTTATCCGAGTTGGTGAAACTCAAACGTGGTGTAATTTTCATGCAGTTTTTGTCTCCGCGAGATGCGTTCCGCCCGATAGCGGGGTTTGTTTTAATGCCACACCGCAAGCTCCTAATGAGCCGCTTCTCCGTAGCCTGCAGGCCCATCCCGCTGCACTTTTTGTCAGCTTTTCGGAGCTGAGCAATGTGTCGGGGAGCCAGTCAAAAATGGCCGTGGGCAGTGCTCTCCAAGCGGGCGCAGGGTGGGAGGGATGACGGCTTTGTTTGCCGACGTCCTCCTCAGCTGGGCGGGATCTCGGTGGAGATGCGGGGCTAGGTTGACGTGTACTTTGCACAAGTTCATCTGCGCCTTGTTCTGTGTTTTCTCTGATGATACCAGGAAGTTTTTGTTCATTAATAACGCCAGGTGATGCAATGCAGGTCGTTATACCTGACGTGTCATCTCCTCTATGGTTGATTATCCGTGTACAAGTTGTGTTCAGAGTCTTTTTTGTGGACTTGATCGCCTTGGCTTAACAATTCGTCGTTAAAAATACGGCGTTTTATGGCATTGTATACAAATATGTCCAGCAACAGAGTTCTTAACCAAACGTTGGCCCAAAACATCAATACAAGAGTTTGACTTAAGTTCTTCATTTGTTATAATGTCAATGATGTGCAGACATTCATTGGCTCATAAAATGTCATAAAATAATTATCAGAAGTTTCTTGAGACCAAACCATCATCCTCAAATAGCTTAATAGATATTTAAGCTGCAAGTAAACGCATAGAAATGCAGAATATCCCCACATTTAAGGTGAATGTTAGGTATATAATTATTTTGTAAAAATCACAGAAACTTAAGACTATTGAAACAGCAATCTATTTATTTTTCTGAAATTAAACAAAGCTGGCTGTCACTAAACCAATGCAAAGAGTTTGATCTTATAGGTTTCTTCATTTTCGAGACAACACTTTGGGCTGCTGTGATGGACATAACAGCGTTAACTCAACCTGTGGATTGAATAAGGAATGAATAAGTGTCTTATTTTATTTTTTTTGCCCTTTGACAGTTTTTCAGCAGTTATTAGACATAATGGTACTCAAACGACAAACACCCATGATTGTGTTTACTTCTCAATGCAAAGCTCTATATGTGCTCATTTTCCATCTGACACTCTTGCAGATGCCCCATGGTGTGGTCACTGCAAGGCCCTGGCTCCAGAATATGGCAAGGCTGCTGGCATGCTGAAGGCAGAAGGTTCAGACGTCCGTCTGGCTAAAGTGGACGCCACAGAAGAGACCGAACTCGCACAACAGTATGGCGTGCGAGGATACCCCACCATCAAGTTCTTCAAGGGTGGAGATAAGGAGTCCCCTAAAGAGTATTCTGGTGAGCATTGTTATGGTTTCCATTCCTATGCATGCACGTGATTGCATGACAAGTGGTGAAAAATTATCTCCTTTTATATACAATTTATCTTGTTTTGTTATTCACATTGATGTTAATATTCTTATTGTTCTCTATTATATCAGAACTTCCCTTTGCTCTGAAGTGCACCTTGTTTTGTCTCTACCAAGTGTCCCTTTACGAATGTGAGATTTATTTCACAAACCGATGTAATCATGAGTAACTCTTGTCATACTGAAGTGAGTCAGTAGTATTCCAAAATGTCATAAAATGCATCAGATGGCAGTAAGAATCGCCTCTAAAAACCATAGGCAAGCCCTGTTGACTTTCTTCATCCTGATCATGTGATCATAAACAGTAAGTCAGCCAATCAACTTCCAGAAACATGAGTAAGGGGGTTGGTCCTTTCTGTGTTCTGAACCAGTATGAATATGTGCAGGTCCTCACGTCTCCTCCTGTGTGCTGGCCACAGGCGTGCGTGCGTGTGTGTGTGTGTGTAAATTATTACTTTAGTGTCACTTACAAAACACAGAGCACTGCACCAAAACTATGCGCTATATCACTTCAACATGTTTGTCATTGAAATTTGCTACCAACTTGCATCATCTTTTATGACAGCCAGGTCTATATTAAATGCAGTCTAATTGCAGTCTGTCGGTCTCTGCAAAGAATAATAAACATGCTTTAAAACTTTCACACCATGAAAATGTATGAGTTTCTGTCTGCCTGCCTTGTGTGTCTTCAGTTTGACCACAATAGAACATTTCAAATTAACTCACTCATTGGCTTTCTGAGTCACTGTAGTGTTGAAGTTGTGCTCAGGTTTACCTTTAGCTGTCAGAATCAAGATAACGTCTTTTTTCCCCCCAAATATAAAACTGTTCCCTACTTTTGTAATGTCGCAAAAACTCTGATAGATGACATACTGTTAAAATTTTAACATTGCGGATGTTAAGCTTCCGGTGTCTGTGTAATAAGTTCATGAGTTACTGTGTTTTGTTGTATTGTAGCTGGCAGACAGGCAGATGACATCGTCAACTGGCTGAAGAAGCGTACAGGCCCCGCTGTCACCACCCTGCTCGAAGTGACCGATGCCGAGTCTCTGATCGCCGACAATGAGGTCGCAGTCATCGGATTCTTTAAGGTACAATTCTGATCTCAAGGTCTAAATATAACATAAGGTTACTCCTATTTCATATCGTACACACAAAATTCAGTCATTCTTGGATTCATTGTCTTTGTCTATTTTATTTTTCTCATTATTGTCATGCTTTGTTTTTAAAGTATCTTAAGGCTCATACTGCAATTTAAATGTGCAAATATAAGTTTTAACCCCTGATTTTATAGTGCTTTATCTCAAGGAGCATTTTCATGTGCCTGTAGGATGTTAACTCTGCTGATGCCAAGGCCTTCGAGAAAGCAGCTGAAGCCACTGACGACATTCCCTTCGCCATCACCTCAGAAGATGCGGTTTACTCCAAGTTTGAGGTGTCCAAGGACAGTGTTGTCCTCTTCAAGAAGGTGAATTAATGTTCTTTACAGTCCCATAGTGATTCATAGATTTGACACAACAAGCAGATGTTACACTGATTTATATTAAAACATATTGACAGAATGGTGTTATGGGTCAGAGTGTACAGGCTGCAAGTAAGTTGACACATTTATTTGTAAATGCAGGAGGAATCAAAAGATTTTGTAAATATGTTATTAGAGGACATACCTCAGCTTGTCAAACACACTCTCACATGTAAGTGTTTATTGACAAGCTGCTGAGGATTCCCCGCTGTTTATGATCTACACCTCAGTAACACGATGCTGTTGACCTCACAGTATCCGTTCTCTGTTGCTAATCTCGGCATCGTCTGATGCACGCCTGCTTTTGGGCTTGTATCTTGACCCACCCGGTTAATGACCTCAGAGTGTCGATTTGCTGGTGACGAATGGTTAATAGCTGTATTAGGTGATGGTAGAGCTTTAGAGTAGCCCCATTGGCTGTGAGCAAATGATGAATGAAAGGCAACTAAGTGCTTTGTCTAGCCTAAACAGGCAGTTTTTCCTTCTTCCTATTTCTTGTAACTCATTCTAATGTACAAGAGGTGGGATTTTTTTTTCCCCTCTCCCTTTCAGTCCGAAGAGGTGCTTGTCTTACCCCAGATGGTGACAAGTATCCCTGCAGAATAGGTCAGGGATCATTTTTCACTGATTCATCATTCAAATCGGTCCAAGGTCCAAAATGATTGTCTATGTAAAGAAAACAGAAAAGTGAGCCAGTTAATGTGACAGTGTGTAATCATTTAACGGTATAAATTTTTTAATTCTTAGTTGACAGTGATTATCCTTTCATTCCGGAACACTTTTGTGCATTTCCTCTTTCCATTTTGTGTTGGCTTTTCAAGCAGAGACGTGTCTGCCTTATTATGACCATATCTACCTGTAAGTCTTGCTGAACAGCCTATGGTTTCTGAGTTGTGATTGACAGTGAGACAAAAAAAAATCAAATACGTTTAAAGACTGTGTAAGGATAAAAAAGTATTTAACACACAATTACAACTGAAAATCACCTGAATGTGCAGGTCTTATTGGCTGCAGATTCTGAGCTGTTTCAGCTAGATTTTTTTAGTTGTCTGGCCTCCAACTTCATTGCTTTAGTTCACTTTCACTAGTCTCTCCTGGCAGTTTTTCTCAGAGCTGTTTCCACTGAAAAAACTTTGAAACAAGCAGAGCACTAGGGTTGGTTAGTTAGTTATTATTTTTGATATCATGTGATCTGATCAACAGGATGGGTGAGGATAAGTTGACAGCCAAATGCCAGCATGGATGACTTGGAAAACGTGATATCCTGTATTTGGTGATATTCTGGTTTTACCCAGAAGCCAAGAACATGTTAACAAAATACTAAAAAAATCGATGTTGAAATTTTAACCAATCTGTAATCACCATGTGTGTGTCCTCAGCTTTTTATATTGATATAAATCATTTTATTGGCATCGTTTTATATTTTGCAAATAAAACTACTTCAAATATTTAAAATATATTTGTTTCCTAAGACTTACACAATGTTTATTTGCTTTGCAAAATCAAAACCAAATTCATCAGTGAATCGGCCTTTGTCACTGATGTTTATTTGAAATGACATGAAGAGTGCGTGCATGAACTATATATGGAAAAGTCGCAGAAGAGTGATTATCTACCAAGGAAAATAGCTTCTTCAATGTAAATGCAGATGTCTCTTGGTATTGCCCTGACGCAAGCACTTGATTGAGGAATTTGAGACGCAAAGGTTTCTGTCAGCGTTGTCTTTGCATGGTGCTCGTGTTAGCCGTGGTGCAAGGAAGCATTTTGTTACAAGGCTTACATACTGCTAGTGTCTTGTCAGCACTCTGTCACTGTTTATTTGCACTGGGTACCCAAAATGCTGCAAAGTGGCGGGGATATCTTCAATGCACGTCCTCAGTCTCTGACGTCACTCTGGCTACAGCTGGTTACGCTACAGCTGGTTACGCTACAGCTGGTTACGCTGCTGCAAAGATGCAGCAAAGGCGTATTGCTGCCACCCACAGGTAATAAATAGAAGTTTGGGCAGACCTCTGCTTCACGAAACAGCTTTTCACTTCAACGAGAAATTTTGTCACTTTTGAATATCATGAGATCTCGTGTCACACCATTACATACTATGTCAAAGATTTTTGTATAAAAAATGTGATTTAGAATAATCATCTTGTAGAGCTTTTGAAATCATAAAATCTTAAAACTTTCTGCAAGCAGCGCAGATAAAGTTACTTGACGAGCATTTAAACAGATTGCACCTCTAAAATATTTAGACTTTAAGAAAACTTTTGCAGTGTCTGTTTATACAATGGCTTCCTGTTTAAAAAAAGGACAGTGTCAGTGCTCTCAAACTATTTAAGTATCAATCACTTTAATACTAACATAGGAAAAAAACAGTTTATCATTTCTTCAAATGTTCAATATGCAATTCCATCTCCATTTGGCACAAGTGTTTAAGCACCATTGGAAGAGTTAATGTTGGTTTTACCTCTGTAAATAGGTACTTAAAAGTTTGGGAAACTAACCTAAAGGGCTATAACACTGTTGTAAACTGCATGAAATCTAAGTCACTCACAGAGAACCCTTAGTAACCATTGTTTGACATTGGTTGATGTTGTGGTGTTTCATTCCGTTTTTATCATTGGTCCCTGTTTAACGGTTTTGCTTTTTATTGCATTCCAGCACCACTTTGCAGGCATCATTGTTTTAAACATTTTAGGTTGCAGTTTATCAGTAATGAGAAATGTATGCAGTCCCAGTAACTTCTGCAAGAAATGGCCAATTTTGAATACTTTAACCCTTCATATTTGGGGATGGGCTTTAATTGTGGTACATGGGCCAAGGCTCAGTCTCAGCGCAGGCCGCTCCATGCTGCTAACTTTACCCTACAAACACAGCTGACAGATGGGCTCGTCGCCACAACAAGCAGGGGCTCAGTCTCTAATAAACAGCTGGGGTCTTTCACTTGTTCTTTAAAGGCAGGGTGTTGAGCTTTGAGTTTCATACCCTCGATCAGTGGCAGCAAGGCTGGCGGTGTGCTACCAGTCAACTGTTTTTTTCCTATTGTGTGCCAGGAAGGGCTGCTTGGCACGGCAGCACCGCTGCTATTCTTAACACTTAATAAAAATCTCTTTGTGCCACTGTCCTTTTGGTCAGCCGGGGGTTACCAGGGGATTTTAGAGTCTGTCTGGTAAACCTGTGTGTGGTGTTCACAGGCTGAATACACGGGTGAATAATATTTGTATCTATTTCAATCTTTTCACAGTTTGATGAAGGACGCAATACCTTTGATGGAGAGGTGACTAAAGAAAAACTCCTGGCTTTTGTCAAGGCCAACCAGCTGCCTCTGGTCATTGAGTTCACTGAGCAGGTAATGACTGCGGCCTTTCACATCAACATGATTGCTATGTCTCAAGATCTTAACAGTCCAAACGTGATCCTTAAATGTTCTGTATTCATTTTCTTAATGCAGACTGCCCCTAAAATCTTCGGGGGAGACATCAAGTCCCACATCCTCATGTTTTTGCCCAAAGCTGCTTCAGACTTCCAGGACAAAATGGATCAGTTTAAGAAAGCTGCAGAAGGATTCAAGGGTCGGGTAGGTGCACTGTCTGAGGACACCTGCCAGTCTTTCAAATGCATCCTCATCTTACCACATGGGATTGATACACACATCAAGTCTGAGATTTTTTTTCGACAGGATATTTAGAATATCATTTTAAGCCAAAACCAGATACTGACCATTTTTTTCTCATCTGTCCAGATCCTGTTCATCTTCATCGACAGCGACATTGACGACAACCAGCGCATCCTAGAGTTCTTCGGCCTGAAGAAAGAGGAGTGCCCCGCCATCCGCCTCATCACCCTGGAGGACGAGATGACCAAATACAAGCCCAAGAGCGACGCCATCACAGCAGAGAGCATCACTGAGTTCTGCACACTGTTCACTGAGGGCAAACTGAAGGTGGGGGAGGGGAAAGTCCCTGGTTATGTTAAAGATATATATCCTCACACACTCATGCTCAGGATTTGAGTAATTTCCGATTTGGATGCTCAGTTTCAACATTTGTCTGATTGGTTCTCTTGAAACTGTTCTGTAAATACTGTTGACAAAACAGGTCCGTAAAGTCAACACTTAATTAAGCACAGTGTATTCTATTTCCAATGGGGTTTTTTTTGTTTGTTTTTTTTTTCCTCCCCTCACAGCCACATCTCATGAGCCAGGACATCCCTGAAGACTGGGACAAGACCCCTGTAAAGGTTTTGGTTGGCAAAAACTTTGAGCAGGTGGCCTTTGACTCCTCTAAGAACGTCTTTGTGGAATTTTGTAAGAGCCTCCACTATAATGGCACTAAAGCACATTTAAAAAAATAATCTTTCTGATATTGTTAAAGGTTACCATGTTTATGCAGTTTTTATTTTGTAAAAAAAATCTTTAATTTTGCCTTTTTTTTTTTTTACTTGGTACATGCTTACCCCTTTTCAAACAGTTTACCACTAGACTCTGATTTTTAAAAGATCTGGTTAACTATATCTGTAGGGTGATATTTATAGCTAGCCACATTCTAATACACACTTTTGAGATTATTTCTTCCATATCAGACTGTCAAATGCAGCTGACGACCCATAACATACAGCGGGATAGGCCTGTATTCCCTGTTGGTTAGGGACGGGGGTTTCCCAGCCAGTCTAAGAGAATAAGACCTTGAGGCTGAGGCTTAATGTGACTCGTTCATTGTGACTTTGCCTGCCACCATCTGCACCTTTCCTCAGGGTGGACAGACGTATCTGAAATCAAATATCCAGATTACGCTTGACTAATGGGTTCAGTCATTTTTGTCTACACAATTAGGACTGTTTTTAGCAAATCTTGGCTCTGATAGAGGCCAATGACTTCACGACCTCCGGCGGTTCACTTCACTTCAGAAATAACTGACTTTGAGGGAGAATTGCTAATTAAGTTTAATGATATAAAGGGGGAAAAAAATTAAATCGGTGGGGTCTAAATCAAATACCATTATTGTCAATGAACAGTTGTACAACGTAATTTAAATGCAACTCCACTCGGTCGCCCAGGGAATAAATATATAAAAAAAGACAAGACAGAGACTCGATAAGAGACAAACGACAAACAATCGACACAACAACCTCAGCATTAGTAATTGATATTGTAGATAGTGCATTGCACATTCCAGCATATGTTATATGTTTGGGAATAATGTTTCACTAGAGTTCAGTTCTTTTCTGGCACATGGATATAAATTATTCAAAAGTCTGCATGTGAAGGTCTCGATAGATGTTAGGCACTGAACATGCTGCATATCTTTCTTTGTGGTGTTCCAGATGCACCTTGGTGTGGACACTGCAAACAGCTGGCTCCCATCTGGGAGAAGCTGGGTGAGAAGTATAAGGACAGCGCTGACATCATTGTGGCAAAAATGGACTCCACAGCCAATGAGATCGAAACAGTTAAAGTCCACAGTTTCCCCACACTCAAATTTTTCCCTTCAGGAGATGAGCGCCAGGTGAGTTACTTACTTTCTTGACTGTGTTCTTCTCTCTCAGCTAAATTTGATCCAGAAGCCTGGAAAGAGAACCTTTGACTGCTATCATCTGTCTTATCTGGAGGATCTTCTATAAAATCCTCCATTTGTGATAACTGATACACATCTCTTCGCTTACTGCCCACTGGCCTTTCCACACGTGAATTATTTTCATCTTGTTGCTTATCTGGATCCCAAATCATAGCCTTCCTGGCTTCCCAAGTGTCATTAGTGCCTCTTGATTTAGCTGTGTTAACCATGTGCAGAAACCTGAGCTTGCTGGCCTCTCCGCACCATTTTTGTTGGCGTTTGGTTCTTATAGATTCCTGCTCGTTGACCTCACTCACATTGCCACTCTCTGCTCAGCCTGCAGCTGCTTCTCTCCACAGCACTCCATTATTGAGCAGGCCTTCACGTGCTGGCCTCCAGCTCAGCAACCTTAAATGAATTCTGTACACTGGGGCCACCCACCAGTGAGTCTTAAGCATTAGCTCATGGCCCTACTTGGATAAAGCGTGCAAAAAGAGCCATGGGAAGTCTAAGAAAGGATGAAGCTGCAGGTCATTGTGATCGGATTAAAAAAAACTAAAATTTATATGGGCTGTTTTGTAGTGTCCTTTTAAAGACCAGCCTAATTTAAAGCAGCAAATGGCCAGTGGGATGATGGTTAAAATAAAGTTTATTGTACTTTTAAAAGTCTTAGTCCAGCGCTGGGTTTGCATTTTCTAGGTTTTTTCAGTGAGGATAAGGTGGTCTTTATATGTTTGAATAATCATAATCAACTGGTCAACAGGTGATTGATTACAACGGAGAGAGAACATTGGAAGGCTTTACCAAGTTCCTGGAGAGTGGTGGAAAGGAGGGCGGTGCTCCTGCAGGAGACGACGAGGACGATCTGGATGCAGATGTAAGATCATCTCCACTGACTGCTGCATTTACACACCTTAAAGGAAACTGTTCTTTTGTTCTTTTTTCTCCTTAAAGAAACTGGTCGCCCTCAAATATCTGAATTAAACTTCCTTGGGTTGTCTGGGGTTTTTTAGCGTTGCAAGACTAATAATCAGTTCATCTGGATGTGGTGGCTCACTTTGGAGGTTTCCTTTGGAGACCAGATCAGAGAAGCAGAACTCTCACAAAACTCTTAACTTGTGTGTGTAGTGAGTTTTGTGTACCGAGATACCGTTGAAGAGAGCGCCATGGGAATGGGAAATGAGAAACTGGAAATGACTAAAACGTGAGAACATGAGAGCGCAGCTACAGTATTACTGAAGAATTTGTGTTGAAGGAATGTTTTTCTTAAGATTTTTTAAAATCAAACTTAAAACATTTTTTTATATTAATCTGAAACTAATGCGTGCACACATTTAAACGTCTTTATAGAGACATATTTTGCATCAGGTGTGTAACCATAATAGCTTCATGGGACCAACTCGTGAGGATTTTGGCCTATAAACTTAGAGCTGACCCACTCGATGATTTCTCCGCTGCCGTCCAGCGTGCCAACGCTCTGCTGCTCGGTCCCGGAGCATTTCCGCTCCAATTTTACCACCACGCCCCCCTTCTCATTCAGCCCGGCTGAGTGCTGTCTCTAATGCCATCTGCAGCTGTTGTAGCTCTTCACTGGGCTTTGCCTGAGCCTCCAGATGGGAGCAGCGCGTGCAGCGCTGCAGTCTGCATTAGGACTTTCCTGTCTTCAGACCAGACGTGAAGGGATTGCTATGCGAATTGAAGATGTCATTAATACGCTGAGCAGCAATTACACGTTCTGCTGAGTGACGTGATTTATTTGAGATTACACCTCTACCATTACAGACATGATACTGCAGCCAGATTCAAGGCTTTGTGCGTATCTGACAGTGCTGCTGCAGGATTGAATGCTGGGTATTAATGAATAACCCTCTCCTTTTGCTTTACAGGATTTGGAAGACATTGATGAGGGACAGGAGGAGGACTCTGAGGGTGAGGAGGATGAAGGACACGATGAGTTGTAAGAGTTGGCAGAAGAGAGAGAGGAGTCGAGTTCCGCCCCAGCCCTCCCGATACCAATCACCATAACCACCTTCACTTCCTGTCCTGTGAACATTAATACTTCCCCTTTAACTGCCTCTTAGTCAGTCAGTCAGTCAGCCAGCCCGCCAAATAGTCAGTCCATCAGCAGCATGCCAGGGCCCTTTTTTTGCCAGCCACACCTCTGGCCAGACTGGTGTTGTCCCACCTGTGTGAGGAGGGGCCTCATTGGAACAACACACCACCTCTCTGGGAGACCTCAATGCCTTCTTTGTAGAGCTCCACATCATCGGTTTGCCTTGTATATTTTAAACAAAACGTTTAAAAAAAAAAAAAAAAATGGCATTGGGATCCAGTTTTCAAAATGTTTGTTTCCCTAAAGAATTTAATCCCTCTCAAAAAAAACCAAAACAAGAATCCCTGTTATCGTTCAGTGTGGGTGTGAGCTAAATGCTTGTTGTAAACTGTTATTTGTAGGTAAGGGGGTCGGGGGGCTGCTAATGTTCTTTTCCCTGTGATTACAAGTCCAGAGGACCAGAGTTCTGTGTTGTGGTTTTGTAAGGACTGAGCTCTCAGGGGACAAGGGGCCATCCTGTAGATGTGTTTATTCTACAATAACGTCGCTAAAATAACCCTCCCACTGCATTTTCCAGTATAGCACAAAGCCCCCCCCCACCACGCACACACACACACACGCGCACACACACACACACACACACACAGACACACAGAGCGCATCTGTAGCTGAGACCAATCAGTTATTTCAGTGGAGCGTTCTGCCTTGTTGTTGTTTCGGTTCACTTAATTTCAGAACGGCTACTGACTCTTTTCTAAAAGGAACAAAAGTTAACTTTGGGAATTCCTGTTTTATTTAATTGCTTTCACTATGAGTTGTGTTCCTTTTTTTTTTTTTTAATCGTAAGACTTGTAATTTTTAATGATGTACCATTGTGGCCAGTTTTGGGCCATGTCGGCCCTGTCTCTGAGCCGAGACGTTTTCTTCTGGTTCGAGGCCAGTTCTGATAGGTCGCACTGCATAGATGCCTGATCGGAGATTCATCGTGGTTACTAAAGCAGACAGAGATTCGTGCAGGTCCGGTTGTTCTGAGAGAAGTGTCTCTTTAATCTGAAGCAAGGAGGGAAGCGTTGCAGAGCCCCACCCCTTACCCATACTGTACCTCCCACATTCCTTTTGGCTCTACCCAACACCCTTGTTGCCACAGCGATGTGTTTGTTTTGGTGTGTGTGTGCTGTGTGAATGGTGGGGGGAAAAAAAAAAAAACAAAAACTGTTGAGCTGAATGACTAGTTTGTATTTTCTGGTCATCCAAGAGCAGAAGAGTGAATGTGTTTGGCAGGAAGGGGGGGTTTAGGTAGAGTGAGGTGGTGGGTTTGACAGCTGTACAGTAATTATTATTTTTTTTTTGTTTGTTTTGTTTTGGGGCCGGGGGGGGGGCCTTAAAAAAGAATTCCATCATATCCAAATTGATGTGGAAAACATGAAATGGTGGCCAATAAACAACAAAAAAAAAAATCCATTTGTCTTCAGTTTGTCTTTATACCTGCGCTGGCGACAGCCGGGGCCCAGGACATTGTGTTTTCAGGTTGTTTTACACCACACTACCACATCAACCACCACTGTACTTTCACTGTCCACTCTGTATGCTGTGCAGAGGCTTGTAACTGCCAGATAGTAATTTTTCTAATTAAAATGTATATTATTACACACATGGACCTTGGCAGGAAAAATGTAATTCATTCATTCATTTCACAGTTTTGGTCCAATTTGGCCGTTTCCACAAAAAATGCAACAAAACAAACAAAATTTCTCCATCCAGTGTAACCAAAGTGTCTGGAAGTGTCAAGAACCCCAAAAGACATGGTCTGAATTCATGCTAACATTTTTAGCTTAGCGGCTACTGTAGATTCATTAGGCCTATGTTTTTTGTTTGTGTACCTTTATGTCTTTATGGGTTGAATTTACATTTAAAAATAAAAAAAAAATAAAAGTTTAAGAACTTCAGGAACTGTGTCTATAAAATCATAATTCATCTACAACTACTTCATTTTGAGTATTATTGAGAGAAAACTTATGTTTTTATGTGTAAAATTAATGCAATATTCATTGGTATTTCCGCTTTTCCCAGTTGTTACTCAGAGGATGACTGTTACACCCTTGTCTTGCATCACAGATGTAGATAGTAACGTTCTGAAGGCAGCAGCCTTTCTTGACTGTTTACCTCAGTGTCACAACAACAGCAGGTCACCCCTTCATGCCCCCGCTGTTGGCAAAGACGCACTCCGGCAGTAAACCATTTTTATCCTGCTTGGTGTTTACCAGAAGCTTCCCTGTCCGCCCCCCCTCTCAGCTTTTGGGATGTCACGGCTATGTTTAAGTGCAACCGGGCTTGTGTGGGTGAAAACAGGCAGAGGTTACCGGCTGTCATGTCTGGAGACGTGAGCTGGATCATAGGCTTGTGACAAACTAGGGAGGGAGGTGACCAGGGGGCCACTCATCTTGTAAAAATTGGTGTGGTTTCCTAAAATAGCCTGACAGGGATTATAAAAAGGCCCGGGGGTGGCCCTGGCCTTCAGAGGAACAGAGACACAGGGGGACACTGGACAGCACAGGAACCAAGCTGACAATCACCGCCTGATCTCTCTTTTAACAACTGAGGACAAACAAATAGAATCTCTGCAAGACTGAACTTTTATTCTGCGAGAGCTGCAAGGGGAAATCCATCTTGGATCAGGATGAAGTACTATCAGTGCCCCGTGTCCCAGGCTATAGGACTCAACACTTATTCCCAGGACTGCGGCGTCCCGGTCAGCTGCAAGAGATCTGCTTCTCTCCAGCCGGTCCGCAGCGTGCACTTCCCCAATGACATCGTTTTCCAAGACTGCGTACGGCAAGGCGAGCTGGAGAGAATCGGAAGTTTCATCCGAGCCAAGAGAGTCAACCTGGACACCATCTACCTCTCCGGTGAGAGCCATGAAACACTGGCCCCGCGTCTGCGGTCACAAATCCTGCTTCTCAAACCACAAACGCCATCTGTGCTGAGATCAAGTTTTCCTTTTTCACCTGCCTTCGTCCATGCAGGCATGGCTGCCATCCACGAGGCCGTGCTGTCTGGGAACCTGGAGTGTGTGAAGCTGCTGGTCCAATACGGGGCAGATGTCCACCAGAGGGACGAGGAGGGATGGACCCCGCTGCACATGGCCTGCAGCGACGGCTTCCCACACATTGCACGGTGAACGAAAAACTCGAGAAGTCACTGCAACTGTTGTCAAACCTGAGTGACAGTTGTAGGTTGATGACACGGTGCAACAGCAGAGAAAAGGGAACAGTCAGTTAACATGTAGAAACCACCTACAGTCTCTCTCAAAATGCAGCCAGCTCAGGCAAGAGAGGCTGGAGAATCTGTTGCATGCTTGCACCTTGTTGACCTCCTGACACTGAGGCGCGACACAAACTCACACTGAGCCAATAAGATTTGACCTGTTTTAGCAAGCGTCCTTGTCTTTTCCAGCTACCTTCTCTCGCTGGGTGCCGACCCCGAGCTGGAGAACGACTGCGGAGAGAAGGCGGCTGACCTCATCGACCCGGACAACAAGGAGCTGCTGGAGCTCTTCGGCCTGGCTGTCAATGACTGAGAACTCCTGGCTTTAAACGCGTGAAGCGCCTCAGCCAGCCAGCTGGCCGGCCACCCACCCAACAGCTCTCGCAGTGATGGAAAGGACACGTCAGTCGGGCACCCCGATTTTGGGAGCCGCCTCGGCTCTGGAGGTCCAGGACTGTGAAGACGGGGCTGACTGAGCTCCTCAGGCTCTATACAGATTTGTCTGGTTGTGAGCTGCAGATCTTTTTATACTTTGTGAACTGATAAATCATTTGAGTTAATTTTTTTTATCTGAATTAGGCAGACTTCTGAATGTTGTGGAACTTTAGATTATTGTTGCTGCTCTGCTCATCAGCACCTTTGAAATGTAAAATTATTACAAGATGATTTTATTTGTTATTCCTGCCATTTAACTATTGTTTGTACAGAATTTTTTTTATACTTTTTAAAATAAAGTTTAGTAGTCTACCTTTTCAGGTGTCCGCAATTTCCTCTATTTCCCACTGAATGTGAGCGAAAGTGATCCAAGCACTGCATGAACACATGACCGAGGGTCACTTTCAGCAGGCAGGTTGAATGAAACTACATTTGTATTTGCACACACCATATTCGCGATATATTAATACACCAAAATTCTTACCAATTAATTCAGTATTACTGTATATTGAACAGTACTGATGTTTTACCATTGCAGAAAGATATGACTGGGATCCTAATTTCACTTCTGGGAGGTTTTTTTTATACTTTCCTGCACATATTGTATGATTTATGCAGTTTCTTATGAAATAAGTTGTCATTTCTAGATAATGAACTAGATCAGGGGTGTCAAACATACGACCCTCGGACCAGAAATGACAAAATGACAGAAATGGAAAATCTGACTCTGAAATAAAGTCTTTATTAGAAACCTCATGAGGCTCATTACTGGAAACAAAAAACAACCTGGTTGTTCTCATCATGAGGGATTAAAGTCAGAATCGGTCAGCTGGACGCTGAAATCGAGGTCATGCACAGAGACTTCTGGGAACCGACAGAATTCACCGTGTTCCAAAGTTGTTTTTTTTATAGCAGCAGATCAGATGCAGGAATACAAAAAACATGTTTACAGCGGGTCTACAAATAAAAAGCACTGATGAGTGTGTGCAGCCTCCTTCGGTTCACTCTTTGAACTTCCACTCCTGTCTGCACATGGGGCACTGCTGCTGCACCTGCTGCGAGTTCAGCCACTTCAAGATGCAGTGCATGTGGAAACAGTGGGAGCACTGACCCCAGACCAGCGGGCAGTCGTCCCCAGGCACTTTACCTGCAACGTAAGGTTCATGTCAAATCGCTCTTTCAATGTTTTGGAAGCAATATTAAAATATTATCAATTACACACAAGGTTCTGCACGGCCTGGTTGTTGAAGGCCATAACTATTTAAATTAAAACAGTAAAATGCTACAAACATTTCAGTTTACATGTAATAATGACCTTAATACATATAAAGTGTTCACTTTCTTAAATTACTGATTTTCTTTTAAATGCACTGGTAAAAGTAAAAAAAAACACCCTTTACTACTACATCATGACACCTTTTCATATTTACTGAGTACATTTGTTTGCTTGCAACCTTAGTAACTAAAGATGGAACCGTACAGTGTCAGTGAAGCCAAATTCGATCATTTGTTATTAGTTTTTGGATAAAAATTCGACTGTATGCAGTCGAAAACATATTGAATGGGAACTTTAAGGATTTTTGCAGTACGCGTTCATTCTGGATTTAAATTCCAGCAACGTATCATCAGCGAAAGACTAGGAATGTTGGGACAGGGAGGTGTTTTTGTTTCTCTCCCACTTCTTTACTCTGCCCTGGCAAAAGTTTAAGAATCTCTCTCAGTGCCCAGTTGCAAGAAGTGCAGTTCACAGTATTGTTAAAATATTCTGAGAATCAGAATCAGAATATCTGCCAATTGGAAATCGGACACTAACTTCTTGTGACCTTTGATCCCTCAGCTGACACTGGATTAAAAACAAAGAGATCCCCTTCCCACATTTCAAGAGTTTGTCTCCTCAGTTCTCAAACACGGAGTGACATCACAGTAGCCCCAACCTTATCCAGAACATGTCGTAGGTATCAAATTCTGAATGAGTGACAAAATGCCATATTTCAGTTTAAACATTAACTATCTTCTCTTTACACAATCATTAACTGAATATTATTCAAAAGCATTTTTATATCATTGCAGTCAGTTCTTATCTATATTTAAAAGTGCCATTTTTTTTGCTTTGTATCCTATCATTGTTTCAATAAACATGCCAAACCAATCGTGACAAGTAGTTCTCCTTCAGTTCCCTACATTTAGATACCTCTGGTCCATTCAGTACCCGTTTACAGTTTAGAAGACACACCTTATCTTGTTACTAAAACCTGACGTGTAAAGGCTACAGAAGCCCTACAGCCTGGACCAATGCCTCTGGAGTCAGAGTTGTCTGTGGGTAGCCACTTTAATAGTCGTCCTATAATAATAGAACATTTATATAACTGCCTGCCTGGTCCTTAAATGTGCCCTTTTTCAGGATGACAGATCTGGTTCCGACAAAACGGTTTTGTTTGCTGTGGTTCAGTTAAGTCAACAGGCCAAATCTCTTGATGATAACAGTACTATATTACTGCACCTTATGGTATTTTTTAGATTACTACTGCACTTTTGTAAATGACTGAATAGTTTGTTGTTAGTTCAGTACAAAAAATATTCACTAGTGTTCATCACTGTCATAAACACTGAATTACTTTAAATATATAATTAGACTCTAGCTTGATTTAGATGTAATTTTTTTTTTTTTTACAGCATATTTAAATAAAGCATATTCAATAAATATTCATAAATTATGTTCATCCTTTCAGTCAACAACTTGCACATTTATTTGTGCTGCTGTATAAAGTGTAACCTTGGACTAAATTCATACTTTTGGTGAAAATCTACTTTCTTTATTATATCTAACTACTTAGCAACTGTGTAAGGACACATAGAATTTAAATATTGAATTATAATTCATTGAATGAACCACTTAAGGATGTAGCTACTATTTTTTAGGGGGTCCTTGAAAATATGTAACAATTATTGTCTTACTCTAAAGAATAAAACCCATGTGTTCTTTCCTGTATTTTAATTAAAAAAATATCTAAAAAAGGATCCATATGAACATGGGGCTCCATCAGCTACTATTAATGCCAGTCACAGAACGAATACTGCTAAAGATAGTTGGGATACTCACAGTCCGGACAGCAGCCGTTGAAGGGCATCCTGCAGATCCCACAGTTTTCATCATTGGCTACCCACAGCCAAGAGGCCACTCCGCTCCACTGTCGGATCTTTACCTTCATCCTCTACGTCTGACAGAAACAGAAGGACTCAACAACACATGCATAAAAGAAAATTAAGGAGCGACCCTCAGCTAAATGCATCTGAGGTAGTCGTAGTTTAAAAAAAGATGTTAAAACATAAAGAAGACACATAGCTATCTTTGTGAACACTCATCTTTGGTGATTTATTATAAAACATACTGTACCTGAGTCATCTTTGGAGTACTACTTAAGGAAATGTGTCAGTGTTGTGTCGAAGTAAACACACTAATAATGCACTAATTCCAGTGCGCCACTACGCCCACACACTGGCTAAATTCTAGGTGTAGCACTTGACAACTAATGTTTCAGAAATATCATACAGCAGAAGATAGTCAGATAGATCCGGCGTGTGACTAGGCACTGATTTATTGGCTGATATTGATGCGGTTGACTACTATCAGTGTATCTGCAAATAAGATATATTTTCACTGATACCAGTGGCCATTAATAATCAGCGTCCGGCTACATCTGCTGTCCGATACATGGCTTAAGCTTTAAAGACCACCCTCTGATCAAAATCACATTTTTGACCTTGTTAACACATCCATTTGGTGTTTCAATGGACTATGACACACATCCCATCATCACTGCTGAGTCCCAAAAAGTCCCAAAAAAAACACAGCACGTTAGCATTAGCATGTGAACTAACGTTTAAATCTATGTTACTGACACGAGATACACAATATTAAACTTTAGAAAACTTACTAATTTAGGGCTTTAGTTTCCATTGGATAGCCAACAATAGTTGAATTATAATATTTGCTGTTTAAGAAGAAATCATGTCATAGCCAGTTTGTAGAGAGCTAATACTTAGCTCCCATGGTAGCAACAGCCAATGAGCCTTTATACCAGAACTTCCGCTTCAGGAAGTCACACCAGCCAATAGGATCAAACATTGCTAAAGGCAATATAAAAAAAAACTCTTGCTTCTTCTACCAAAATCTGAGCGGTTGTTTGTCGCTGCAGTGAAATGCTGCCCTCTACAGTTCATTTAGGTACTGAACGATTTTGTTCTGTAGAAAGCAACATCTCAAAAGCCAACGAGCAATTAAAAATACTGTATACAGTTAAGTTGACACACTTAAAAGTTAAGTAATGTTGAATTGACTACTTGGATTTTCTAACGTGAGATAAATTGGAATATTAGTAAGTAAAACAGAAAATCTTATTTTATACTCTAGAATCTTTAGCCTTATGACAGATAATTCGTTTACTGATGAATTCTGTATTGAACGTGAAACTGGGTATCTGTATCTGCAACCCATCATTTCATTACAACCAGAATTAGCCTGAATTATGTCTTTCATGCCTTTAACCTGTTATGCCCATTTTTCATGTAATTTACAATTACACAATTTAAAGAGTTCCTTATATAAAGCTAATTTCAGCATAAATTGTGCAGTCATATCTGTAGACAAACCCATGTATAACAATGTTTTAGAAATTAATGTCAACCAATCTTCAATATGTACAGGCAACATTGTAATTAATTTGTGTTCTGTATATGTAACATGAGATTCCTTATTTTTCCTCCCCCAGCTCAAAAGTCTCAGACCAGAGGGTGCCACATCTGTAGTTTGTAAAAGCCCTGTGCAACAATTTATACTTCGTGATTTTGAGGTATACGAATAAAACTTTGTGGGGTGATTGATGCATTTAAATCAACCTTGAGGATTCCAATTGTCTACCAGGTGGACTTGTTTAACCGGGTGTAGCCAGATAAAGTCCATCCAGTTTCTTTGTATGTCCCAAGAATTTGGGGCCTCTGTCAGGTCTTTTATTCATTCATTCATTTCATACAATTGGTAATTCTTATTTCATACTGACATTTTAGAAAATGGCACAAAATATGATTGATCACAGAATACAATGCAACAGAACATTAAAGTGACTTAAAATAAAAGAATGCCCCTCAGGCCCAACAGAGCAGGATACAGCTGAGAGTTTCAGTTGTAGGCTAATTATACCTGAAAATTAGACTCAATCCTTCCAAGAAATTGCTTTATTGTTGCCATTTCCTGTCTGACCACCCACTAAGCCCACACAAAGACAGCACAAAGAATGAAAATAAAGGATTATGTACTCTGTCCTGAATACAGCTCTGGTTTGACGATGTCCCCTCCTATAATTCACAACCAATTCTTTGTCAGAAATGCTGAGCTGCAGGAAAATGTGGTCGTACCCGCCTACAACTCAAAATATAGTGTAAGAAATCATTGATCACAGATTTATTTTTACCTTGCTTGATAGTTCATATACATTTTACCCGACTATATTTTAATACCAAGTTGTCCAGTAAATGTGTCAATTGGCCACCTTATTGTGGGGGGAATTTAATAAACCCACTTATCAATGGTAGCAGATGCATCATAACTGTTCATACCCCAGCTTCATTTAATACAGGGACATTGCATTTTTATCCATACCATATTTCAAGTTGTTTAAAACATTCACTGCATCCAAGTTCTGTAATCAAGCTTTATTCAAATCTACCCCCTCACGGTACTTTCTGGCCAATTCAGATAAAGGCTCCGCCTCCAGGTTCCCACAGCTGGTGAGAGGCTGATAAAATGGCAGACATCGCAGCAAAAAGTGTTGCTTCCCCAGCATCGACTGCATAAAAGGCAGAGCAGGCCTAATCAGTCAAGGAGCCGTTCAAAGGCTCTGCGACTGTCTACAGGCAGGGGAGTTGCATCCAGAGATTGTCACAGCAGCCTCAATATCCTGGGTGAAGGATGGGTCTATGAAGCTTGCAGAGGTCCAAACGGACACGATGTCACACCTGTGAAGAGTGTAAAAATCAATGTT
>KV751323.1:5012632-5023355 GCA_001698575.1 Mola mola | reverse complement strand
CTCCTCCAGCAGGGTGGGGTGGGTCTGTCAAATTGGATTCAAGCGGACTCATGAATAAGTTACTGCTGATGTGTTGCAGGGCATTATTTGATGCTGCTGGTTTCTGTCCTTCAGCGTATTTGTTGAAAGAAGTCACACTTGAGCAAGAAAGCAAGCATCTTTTTAAGGATTGATAAGTGAGAAGTCAAAGAAGTCATGGCCCAAATGTTAAACATCTGTCAGCGAAACCAATGTTCTCCTGACAGATATTTACAAGTTCGTCCTCAAGAGAAGGGAGGCTGAACTTGTAGATGTTTGGGAACAGCCACAGATTGTTTAAAGCCAGCAGTTACATAATAGATTCAGTCTGGACCCCCTCCCCCACTAGCCCCTCTCCTGTCATCAGACCCGGGATCCACATTTTTTTTATCTCTGGAGGATATAAAATTGAGCAATGCAAAACTGGAGTGCACTTTTGATATAAAAAAAATATTCAGTAGAAATAGTCTGAAGTCTCGATACTAATGGAGTTATTAGTTTCTCATCCTTGCATGGTGCTGAAATAGTGAGCAAGACCTCAGCAAAGTCTTTTTTGGACCCTTGTTCAGGCATGTTTATGACCACCACCTCAAGCTAATAAAGATTTTTTTTTTTTTGTAGGGCTTGCAGACATTCCTTTGTTAGTTTAGACAGATCAGAGGAGAGAACTGCGAAGACGTATACTGCAAGATTCTCTCTTAATGCCCGAGGGGAAGAATCTGTGTAGTGCTTTTCACAAAAGCCTTTACAGCTGTTGACAGAATCAGTGTGAATATCACTTCAGGCAGCCCAGCTTTAAAAATATACCAAGACATTGTATTGTGTCACAATAACTGCAAATTCTATTTTCAAAACGGTTTTTGCCTCCTCACTGTCATATCCTAAAACTTTGATTGACAAACACGTCGTCTCTAATGTGGACACGTTTTTTACAGTTTCAGAGGATGACAACACCATTGTAATTTTCAATACATGTCCCATAAGGGAAGGAAAAAAAAAATCTCCAAGTTCTGATATGACACATCTTTTCAGAGCTGTAGCCTTTCAACCCCCCAGGTCTGCCTCACATACAGGTATTGAATTTGTATTTAAAATAAGAAATTATCGGTTATCTTAGGTTGTAGTCATGAGAAGCAGATAATTATCACTTACCGTTGTCGGCTGTAAAAAAATAGAAGTAAAACATGCATGCCTAAAAGCAATTTGCAGTTGAGCAGTTGAACAAACAAAAAGTTGGACTTGTCTGTCAGTTGTTTGACTGGTTAATGGCTTCAGCTCCAGATGAATGTAAAAGGGCTGGAGGATTAGACTCGTTACAAATGCCCAAAGCGAGTTTACATCCTTAAGTTATGTATGTAGTCAGTTTTTTCACATTATTGTTAATTATTGTGCACAGAACCACCCATTGTGTTTCTCCTGGAAAATCATAGCCAACCATGATGCTAGCTTGTCTTAGATACAGTTGGGGGGTTTTAAGCTGCAGCCTGTAAGTTTGAGAGAAGAGAGGACTCTTGCTGCAGACCTGAAAAAGCTGCACTCTCTCTCGGCCTCTGACCTTCTCCCTACAGGGAATACTGTCATGCATTCCCATATGCTTTTCTTCAAATATCTGGTTATTTTTTGTTCTCTTTATGGTGTATGTCCAGAAATTGGCATTTTTCCCTCATGAGAAATGATTAACACTCATCAGACGGTCATTGGTTTACCTTCAGGAAGCGACTCTTTTTCTAAAAACAGTATCGGGAGCAGTAGGGACTGGACTTCTATTACAGATTCAATCATCAATCAAGTTTAATTTGTATCGCCAAAAATCACAAATAACAATTTGCCTCTGAGAGCTTTACAATCTGTACATTACAACACCCTCTACTCTTAGACCCTCGGACCAGGTGAGGAAACACTCCAAAAACCCTAGACAGAGAAAAAGAAGAAACCTCAGGGAGAAGCACAGAGGAGGGATCCGTCTCCCTGGGACGAGTAGACGTGCAATTGATCTCACAAGTACAGAGCACAACAATATGACCGTCATTACAGTGTATGGATATGAAAACGTGAGAACTGAGTCCAGAAGCATGTTATTAAAGAGCAGAGTACAGGAACCAGATGCTGATCCAGGTCAGGAGTCCAGGTCACTCTGTCTTTTACTGGGAAGGATAGGTGAAGTTGATCATGATCCCAGACACAAGGTCACATCTCCACTGGATAGCAGGTTGCTACCAGAGCCGTCACGCCCACGTCACCAGGTGGCTGAGAGATGATAAGGCAGAGGGACTCGGGGGTGAATCTAGTAACACAAATACTGGGACTTGACCATCACATCAGAAGAAGTATGGAAAGAGCGAGATGGAGAAATAGAGGGGCTCAGTGTATCATGGGATATCCCCTAGCAGTCTAGACCTATGGCAGCATAACTATGGGCTTTACTGGGTTTTAAGCCTACTCTTACACACAGAGAGGGTGTCTCCCCCACGATTTCCTGCCTCATATATTACTCAGGACATAGTGATCATTTTATCATTTTTGCAGTTAGGACACAAAGTCATTTTTATAGAAATTACTTACTGCAGCTTTAAACCACGGTTGTTCCAGGATCATTATATTTAGAGGCAGAGCCAAATGACACCTATACAGGCAGACAATGATGCAGTAAGCCTGCATGGTCGTGTGTCGCACCCGTTGTTTCACATCCTGGTTATATGTGACATCCTAAATCTTCATGTTTCAGAGTTCAGGGATCACACTCATGTGTAATAAAATTTGGAACGATCTCCCAGTGGACATTGATGCGCTTTATGGACAGTGACTGATGGGCCGCAGTTCACAGCTGTTGCAAACAATGGGGACTGTGTGTGGTTACACCTGTTCAAAATACAAAATACAAATAAATGTTAAAATGAAACTGAAACTATCGGCTTCATATTGATTTAGCCTTTCATTTCCATCCGTCAGTGTTTTTTTTTCTTTCTGATATTTCCGTCTTGGGTTCAAAAATAACCTTACGTTTGTACTTCAGATTGGTTTTCACAATGGTATTTGGAATAAAGAAATATGTGCTTTGTATGAAATAAACACAAGCAGTGGGATGCCTGATGGTTTGGTTGGCCTTTTTTTTTTTTTTCTTCTGAAGCTTCCCTACTGGCTTTATTTTCAGTCCTTTTCCAATGGCCCAAATAATGTCTGGGCCTGTGAAGGGCCACAAACACCCAAGAAAGAGGCTTTGCATCATGTGATGCCCGATTCCTTTGCTTTTTCATAACTCTTCTAGTGACGATGATGTTATTTCAGAGAAATGTGGTCAGGTGATGTCATTCATCAGCCAGCGTTAGATCAGCAGCAGCATAAAGCGAAAATGTTGCTGCTGCCTTACCTGCACAACCTGATATTCACTCCCTCCAGAGCAGCTGTAGTAGTCCCAGTAAGTAAGGGTTGGCACAATCTTGTCATTTTTTTTTTTTTTTCACAGTAGCTCTCACAGTTATTGTTCTTCAAATTAATCAAAAGTTAGTGTACTTTTTCCAGTAAGACCGGAAGAAAAATAGGTTTGACACTTTTTCATTTAAAGTTATCATTATTGTTGAAATTAATCAGTTGATTTCTAATATACATATTATCAGTTTTATTTATACAACCCAAGAAAGTATATTTGTCTATGAATATAAGGTTACTAAGTGCGAACGCTGCTCACCAGCGGCTGACAAACATTCCTGTGGAATGTTTATCTCCCCCTTGTGGCCCTGTGAGTCATGGAGGCATATATAAAAGTGATATAGATTGATTATTTAACTTTCAATTGCTTTTATGAGACGGATGTTAAGCCAATCGATGTATCGATCTAGAAAAATGGATCGTTACCCCCCTCTAGTAGTCATGTTCCTGTTGCAGGTTCTATCAAACAATTCTCGTAGAGCTGTTGATGAAGTATCTCGCACGTTTTGTGTTGTTGACCTAGTTTATGCTTGCATTACCGCCGCCATCAGCGCAAATGTTAACTTGTGAGGGCAGCTGGAGTCACAAGATCATGTGAGAGTCCATCCCTGATTTGTGGGATCAGGAATTCAGCGTGGCCTGAATATATAGAAGAGACACCTCCCATAGGGGAAATAGTACTGCCAAATCTCCAATTCTCAAGGTCCCTTTATTTACAACCTGCATGGAAGGAAGGAAAACTGGATCTGCTTCCTGTGTGCTTGAAATTTGTTTTTTTCATAATTCATGTTTTTCCTCTCTTAACTCCACCTGTTTGGTCTCCAGACATGGCTGAGGATGATGTGACTCAAGAGCAGCTAGCAGCCATTGCTGCTGAGAACGAGGAGCCGGAGCCGGTGAACTACAAGCCACCAGCCCAAAAGTCTGTGAAAGAGATCCAAGATATGGATAAGGATGATGAGAGCTTACGGAAATATAAGGAAGCCCTGCTTGGCCCAGGGATCTCTGAGCTTGGTAATGCAGTGAGTGAGTGAATCCTAATAAATGTAGAAATCCGAGATTGGTTTCAGTCATCTCTGCGCTCTGAGTCAGGAAAGATGCTGTAACATTGATTGGGCTTCTAAATGTTAAATGCATTTGAAGTGTCTGTTTTTCTACTCAACACTGCAATTTTAAGTAATTATACAAGCATTTTCTATTGGGAGGCCAATAGTTGAGTTCAACTCAGTCTTAAATATGAGATGTTTTTACCAACTGTCTTAATGTTTTTTCTTCTTGACAAATTGATAAGTTTCAAGATGAATCATGATATAAATTGGTATTTCTGTATTGAAACAGTCATTTGGCCAGTAATCGATAATATTGATAGACTTCTGTGAAGTCGTGGCTGACCTTTATAGACTGAAATCGCCTCATTAAGATTTGATGTTAATGGTACCGTTAATTACAGCTTGGATTGACCTAATGCTGTCTACACAGTCGTTAATGAAAGCAGCACATTAGAGTAGCAAAAGCTTCAGTCCACCATCTGTCTACAAAAGATACACTCAGATGTGTGTAATATAGACGACTGAAAGCATGTCTGAAACTCCTCCCGTGTAGACAAGCTGTCACCGAACAAGCTGCTTCACAGCTTTGAATTTCAGTTCATTCGCTTAAAACAATGTTTTGATAATTCACTGTGAGATTCCAAAAATTCTCCACTAGCGTTAGACAACTTGATGTGCAGACATTAAAGTATATAGACTTGTTTTCACTCTTATTATTTTATGAACGGCAACAAAAAGACAAATAAACCCTTGAACAAGAACCAGATAACAGACAAGCTTTGGTAGCGGTTGTTCTTTTTTAGGTACATTTTTAACCTTTCACCTCTTGCAGGTCGCGAATAGACGGTTAACTATCTAAGTTATCATTTAAAAAGGATAAATCGGAGTTGAACCTGAAGTGTGTGAGGTAAAGTAGTTAAATTGATTTGTGTTTTGAAGAATCCAGCACGAATAAGCTTTTGATACTAAACATACATAAGGACTTGATGTTAAGCTTTGTTGGGGTTGACTGGGCTAAAAGTATTTTTGTAGTATGTTGAACTAACTGTAAATCTATATATTCTCTCTCAGGTCTTTGGTTTAAGTTGTCTGCATGTGGCTCCACAAGTGTTGTCACAACAATAACCTGTAAATTTACAGCACACACCAACATTTTATGTCTCACTTGCCGTTCTAATGTCATGAATACCCCTCGGCCAGGGCTGTAACTATAGAGCATCTGAAATTTCCCCCTCGGGGAAGGTGTGTTTGAAATGTTCCTGGTTGGCTGTATTGACCCTTCTGTTTCTTACGTTGTGTCGCAGATCCTTCTGTTCCCAACGTCCAAGTGACACGGATGTCGCTGGTCTGTGAGGGCTCCCCAACCCCCCTGATCCTGGACCTGCAAGGTGAGTCCCTGCCTGGCCTGGTTAATAGGGGAGAACATTACATTCTTGTTAACTTAAAATCTGCCTTAAGTTTGACTGATCTTGGAGCTGGTGTGTCCAATCAAAATGGGTCATAGGCAGCTCTCATTAATCCACACATTAGGTTCCCACCGACTCCTGCATTTTGCGTAGTTTGATTTCCATCCAGCAGCACGTCCAGCTCCATCTGTGAGGGTTTGAGTCTGTGCTGAGCATGCTGTAAATGAAAACAGCTGGTTACACAGGTAGATAATGATCGAGGAGGCACTGGACTAGATTCTTCTTTTTATCTGTTTGCCTGGCTGATAATTTGTAGAAATGTCAGATATTCTCACTTGGCGTCTAGCAGTTAAACCCCTGCGCCCCAGTAGCTGCTCACACCCTGGCTGGCCTAGATTTGAAGCCATCCAGAACATTCTGTCCAGTCTCTGCCTCACCCTGCATCAAACTACTTGAAACAATGGCTGCCCACAATGTAGAAACAGTCCAGGGGTTTGACTGATTGTGTGGTTTTGTTACTCCCAGCCAGCAATTAAGTCACACACAAGCCCTTAGTGATGCTGGTACTCAGCTCTCTGAATCGGACCAGTTTCAACAGCATGGAATGCTGTATTGAAAGTAGCATTTGTTGCCTGACCTGCAGATGTGGAAAGGGAGATTAGAAGCAGCAGAACGGTTAGATTCCTGGTGAGTCAGATCCTGGTTGTCTCACTGACCTTTGGACACCAAATCTGTCTGATGTAATGTATTTCAGGAAAGTCACAAGGTCACAAGTCCATAACTTATATTTAATCTTCAGTAACTTTGATGCTCATGAGGAGTGTATGTTTGTAATATAAGTAAGAACTCTGTAGAAGTTGAAACAATTGGGAGGTTTTGGTTTGGCTCTTTGGTCCAGTGCTGAACATCCATCCAGGCCATCGTTAGGTCATAAATCAGGAACAACGAGGGGCTGGAACCATATTCAAAATGTCACAATTTATCTATCATCAGTCAGTCATCAGAAACAGTTTATAAGTAGTTCTTCACACAGAAAGTTACACAGAAGTGGTCAGATAACATTTGACTCATAGTAGTTAAACTGGGTGTCTGTTCATAGACATATAGTTTTATTGTTCCTCATAGATGTCCTTGCCAAACGCTGTATATCAAATGAAAACTTTTCCTAAAAATAAAGACGTGTTTAGAGAACTTTTCCTGCTCTGCTCCCAGACTGTTTTCCTCCAGAGCTGTAGTTGATTCTTAGTCCATTTTCAATCAAGGAAACGACAGACTCTCTGTAAGCGATAGTGTCCATTGACTTTTACATTTACTGGGGTATTCACTGTTCCTCTGCTCTCATTCAGTTATTATTTATGTCTTGCACACATTAAGCACATGAACACTAAACCACAGTGACTGAGAGCCTGTGTTCACATTTCTCCCACTCGTCACTACTGCATCATCACAGAAAAGTCAGGCATTAGAGTTAGGTTGGGATTTTCACCAGCACCTGCCTGTGCACATATTTTATACTCAGTGTGCATCATTATCTCATCTTCATCACAAATTGACTCCTGCAAATGTGAAATCCAGGAAAAAAAAAAAAGAATTTGCCTCATAAATACAGTAATTTCCTGCGAGTCATCATCTTATTTGTTTCCCTGTACGTGTTGAGTAATCTGGTGAAAGATGTTGGCACATTGCAGACAGGAACAACTAGTAGTTTATTCAGCAATGCAAACAAGCCCACGTTGAGAAAAACGGCTGACTTGCTGTTTTTGGAAGATCGAGGTGACATGACAGATGGAGACGGACACTGTGTGGTTTATTTCATCCTGTGTGTGTATCTGAGCAGGTGGACATGGTATCGTGAAAGAGACCTTTCAACGTTTTGGTAAATACGGTTGAGAAATAGTGTTGCAGTTTGCCCGGACTGAGCAACATTTCACATCGTGACCTGAAAACATGTGATATACAAAATCATTCCTACATCAATCTAGTGAAATACATTTTGGAAGCAGTTTAATCTTACAAAAGCGCAATAATTTGGTAGTTTTTGCTTCTGTACACACCCACAATGGATTTGAAATAAAACAATCAAGATTTGATCGAAGTGCAGACATTTACCTTTAATTTAAGGTGTTTCACAAACGTATGGGATTTACCATTTAGGGAGTAGAGAAATTTCATACAGAGTACGTCCATTTACACCAATGGCTTGGTGTATTTCAGTCTCTGTACTCTTGTTTTAAACCACAGGGTCGGAAACACATTCTCCGTATTGACTGAATCCTCTTAATGATCCTGATCACCATCATTGTGACTGATGTCTGTGCTTTTTTTGTTTTTCTGTTTTGTAACAGGAGACCTGGAACCCTTAAAGATGCAGGCTTTTGTTCTAAAGGAGGGAGTTGAATACAAAATAAAGATCAGCTTTAAGGTGAGAGCCTCGCTATGACGGTCGATACAGTCTGACACAAGTTCATGTGGTTTCAGGGACGCTGCAGAATGCAGATCTTAAGGTTAGAAGACATTTTGACAGTCACATATTTAACCTTGGCCATGTGACTTTCTTTCATGTAAACGAAAGCTTGTTTGATGGAAACTTTTGCCCGAGCACATCACAATGCTGATTAGGCTGATAAACACTAGCTAAAGCGGTAGCAGTGCAGGAGGTGCAGTCCGCAGATAACTATGTGGCTAACCTGCTCCTCAGTGTGCAGCCGTTCTCCTCTCCTGAACGGAGTGTAGTTATTTTGGTTCTCTTCCACTAGCTGTCTTCTGGTATCTTGACTCTTTGTCATTTATCAAGAAGTAACCCTGATTACATTAAACACAGTCATCATTTACGGTTTAATTTTTCTATTTTTTCACAGAAAAGTTTCAGCGTCACATTGTTGAATTTTGTTGTTTTTTTTTTTGTCTTTTTGTGGATTTGTGACTCTTGTTTTTAACCCAACAGAACAAATGTGTTCTGTTTAACACTGCTCGTGTCTCCTCAGGTGAACAGGGAGATCGTCTCGGGTCTGAAGTATGTGCAGCAGACATACAGGAAAGGAATGAGGAGTAAGTGGGCACTTTCTACCAACAAATCAAATCTGTTGATTTGACCCGTGGTGATGTCTAGAATGATGTCTAGAATGACACAAAGTTACATAATTAAATGTTGATGCGTTGGAATAACAACGGAAATCGTCTTTATGACGGCACACAGGCTCTATGTTGACTATAAAACAAAGAACACATAATGAAATGAGACAAATATATATCATATTGTTTCCATCGTTTCGACCCCTCTGAGCATGTGCTGGTCAGAATGTTTCCACAAACAGAGTCTTTGTGCAGCATTTCCACGGCCGGAACACAGGAAAGGTCGACTTTTCAAGCCCACAGCTTAGAAACACCTGGTTGTGATGTGGTCCTTATTCTAACACAACTGCTAACAAATCTTTGACTTGTAAGCTAACCAGTACAAGTTTATATATCGTGTCAGCATTCCGATCAATTACACCAAACGACCTTTTTCTCTTTAACTCAACAGTAAAAAAAAAAACACAAACAGTACATTTTGTCAAATCGCTGTAACCCAAGTTTTATTTTTCACAGCAAAAAGAGACTCTGTTGATTGAAGTTGGGCTTTAAAGTTTTGGTGAAACACACAAAGTAGGCCAAAAAAAAAAAAAAAAAATGGAAGATGGTCACCTCAGAGGTTAATGTAGGGCTCCACGATTTCCGTGATCAGAATTGTGAAATTGGACAATAAAAATGGAATCTACTGTTAAACACAGAATATTATGGAATCAACGATAATTGACAATAACTTAATTTTCGTGAGAACGAGGAAAACTTAATATTAACGTAATATTCCAGGTGGGTTCCTCATGCGTGGGACCACCTAAAGGCTGTGGAAGTGGCTGCTCGAGAGGCCGGCTAAGATGGAAAACACTACTGTACTACTGAAGTGTCGATTGGAGACGTGAAGATATGTGAAGACCACTCACGGTCTAAAGTTCACATGAAAAACAAGGAGAAGCAGCTTGCTGGTGCTAACACTAGCCGGGCCGTCACGCCCCTTCAGGAAACACATCAGCGTTGAGATGAGAGTTTGTTTAGGATATTTTGGCTGTGCTCGCACTCGTATAAAAGGTATACAAAATTGAATTTTATATCAAATTAAAACAGAATTTGGGAAAAAACAAAATGGATGTAACAGGTCTCTTATTTATGGTGCTGACCGCAAACATCATCATCACGCATTCCACTCTAGCGGGGACCTTCTGTTCCTCGTCAGTCCTTTGTCAGTCCTCTGATCAGAGATCTTTCTTGTCATGCTGCTCTCCACTTTCTAATTGAAATGAAGGCACAAGTCTTTGTAACTGCCTCTCTGACCACACTGTCCACTCTGCTTGGTGACAGTTGATAAGTCCGACTACATGGTGGGCAGCTACGGGCCTCGCAGCACCGAATACGACTTCCTAACCACTTTGGAGGAGGCTCCCAAAGGTCTGTTGGCCCGTGGCAAATACTGCATCAATTCCAGGTTTACCGACGACGACAAGCAGGACCTCCTGTCCTGGCAGTGGAACCTCAACATCAAGAAAGACTGGACTGACTAAAGAGGCCTTTGTGTCGTGCGTCCTTCAGTTGCCCCTGTCCCATCACCCCCGTGTCCGCCATCTCTGCCTTCTTTGTTTATACATTTCATGCTGTCATGCCTTAGTTCACGCCTCGCTGTCTTAACACGCTGGCATCCCTCCCGCCTCTGTCAGCAGCTGTAGCATCAGCAGTAGTAGCAGCCCCCCCCCCCCCCCCCCCCGCCCCCCCCCCCCCCCCCCCCCCCCC
>KV751323.1:4907219-5006976 GCA_001698575.1 Mola mola | reverse complement strand
CAGCCGTTTTATCATCCATACAAAGCCACCTTCAGTCTGACAGCAGACTGTCAGTTTTACAAATGATTTCTATTTCCTTCTAACACCTTTAAAAAACCTACTTCCTGGACTGATTTTTTCCTTTTTTTTTAATGTTGGGACACAACTACAGTGCTTGTGAAGAAAATTTGCTGTATTAGTGTTTCTGTGTACAGGAGAGGATGTTTGTTGCTGTAGACGGCAGGAAATCAGACTTACAAATCTATCCAGCTCCAACAGCGCCGGCCTGACAGTGCTGCTCTCCTGACTCTGCCACAGACAGAAAACAACATTCATCAACTGGTTTCATACCAGCGACGCAGGAAATTCTCAATTTTCAATGGTAGAGAAAGTGTAGCCAGAAGTTCTCCATAGTAAAATGTGAGATTACCAGCCGTAAGTACTAACAATAACTAACAAAGAACAAAAATTAGTCTATTAAGCACTATTAACTTATAGGTGCTTGCTCGTATTGAGATTTGTTTGATCACGATCCTTCTTTATTAGCCTTAGGGCTCACTTTGGATTTTCTCTAGATCCAATGTTTGTTTTTTGTTTGTCCTATGTGGCTGTTCACATTGTTTTTAAAAATGTGACCGACTCCAAAGTGAACTGTTCATGGACCCTCCTGTGATCTGCATGTGTAAAAGAAACGTGCGACATCACACGCAACACGCTGTGCACGGACGCCATCTGCATTAAACATGGAAGCCACAGAATTATTCAAGTTATTGTGCCAGCAGATGATGATGAGGAGAGCTAAAAGTTGTGGGGGTTTTTTTGCCTAGTGGCTCCCTCCTGCCCCCTTAAGCCAGGAATTGTGATGAATGTGGCTCCAAACTGACGTAAAGTAACAGCTGCATTGAATAGGGGACACACTGCTGTTCTGACTGAGGTTGGTAAAAAAAAAAATTTTAAATCTGTATCCGATTTAGGACCACATATATGAAAGAGGCCCAAATCTGAATGATCCGCAGTGCTGTCTGCGTTCACATGCGCTCTCTGTTACGGACGACTCTGGTAAATGTCAGCGCCCACATCGTCACCTCACGTTCGCTCACACACGCTCCTTAAAGGCAGCAGCAAACCTGACGAACCTGTCGGAGCCGCTCGAGCTCCACTTTGTTCTGGCTGAGCAGCAGCTCCATCTCCTGCAGAGTGTCCTTCAGAGCCAGGTTCTCCTGCAGCACCTTGAAGTACAGCTGCAGGGAAACAGACAACACAGCCCTTCACATGCTGGAGACAAAAGCTCCATCTGTCTCTGGAGCCTGCTGGGTATCATTCCTGCCACTGTTTGTCGAGATCGGAGCTGAAGTTCACTCTCAGCCCTCAGGTGTGTTTTTCAGGAATGTGCGACCTTTCCTGTGAGAAGAGGGCTGGACACGTACCGTTCTGTAGTCACCTGATGAGTCTCCCAGCTGGCTGTCCCTGCAAACACAGGGGAGACACTTTTAAAGGTCTGACAGAGCATCTTTCACTCAACAAGGGTCTACACCAGTTAAAGGTGAATCTTTATGCCCTAGACACAAAACTAAAACCTTTTTGTTGGCAAAGAACAGTTAAACATGTTTAAAATGTCACAGAGATTTGAAATAAAGGCAAGACTGATGTGAAACACACAGGAATTTAAAAAACTTACATGGAAGTACTGTCACTGTTGATGTCATCCAAAAGAGCATCGTCCTCCTCGTTCTGAAGAACAGAAACACCGTCAGCTACACAGCAGATCATTCCGCCTGCAATGTCTCTCACACGCACGTTACAGTATTACCTAATGTGGCATGAATACTTCATTTAAACTACAATGTGGTAGCTGATTTTGTGGAGTAGCTTTAAGTGGTAAACATCATCATGTCCCACCCTCTCTGACAGTATCAAATAATCAGAATCAAACTTATCGATCAATGTTTTTTTGTCAGCCCAGCTACCAGCGCTGATTTTATATCATCAAAGTGGAAAATTGAGATATGATGGAATGTAAAGAACTGTTTCCTCCAGGATGGTACTTAAGAGCAAATGTTAGATACTAGTTCTTTACTTGAATATTTACATGTGCTACTTTACACTTTCTCTGCATTACATTCTGGAGGCAACGACTTCATCTCGGTACCTGATATCTTCAGTTCTTAGGCAGTTGCTCATGATGTGTAACACATTAGATAGATAACCAAACCCTACCAGTGCTGGTGGAAATCAGTACATTCTAATCATAATAACCAGTGGATGTTATTCAGTGAGAAATAGTCTTCATGCCTTAAAGCATCTTTTGATACACATTTCTCAGTTGAGTAAATTTGTTATTTTAGGAAAATCAGGGAACAGAGGAGGCTCAAAATAAAGTTCTGTGAGTTTTAAAACAAAGTTTGACAGCACGACACAGCCAGCAGGGGTTTGAGAGCTTAACTTAATATAGTCGTGCAACACGAGTCACGGTGACTTCCAGTCAGAACTGGGTTACATTCTGACAAACAGGAAGCAACCCTCTCCCCTACTTTCAGAACACACACGCTGCTGCAGAAGTTACCAATAAATGAAACTGGTTTGCTACTGTAAAACAAAACCTACAGTCTACCCAACTGCCGGCAGGTTGACTCTTACCTCTGCACCCAGCTGAGCAATGCCGGTGGAGCGTCTCTCCTTCCTCCCTCTCCTCCTCTCTCTAACTCCCAGGCGCTTCTCTCCCTCCAGTTCCTCCAGCTTCACAGGGTCTGTATCTGAAGCACATGGACAAGAGACACTAATGAAGGAGGTTTGCCATGTCTCAGGCTGTCACCGTGGAGATGCAAAGGGGGGAAATATAAGAGACAAACTGTCAGCGAGGCTGCATCTCTGTTCGGATTGACCAAAAAAACTGCAGTCACTCCTGTATAACCTTTGTTTGGCCTCAGTTTCACCCTCAGCTGAGGCCCGAGAGCAGTGAGCTTCGTTAGCATGAAGTTATGGGTAGTTTTTGACTTTGTGCAGTCAAGTTCCAGCAGGTTAACCTTGAAAACTGGCCCGATGTGATTACTGTGTGATCCATCTAAACATGGTGCCATCAAATACATTCGACAGGGAAATGTTCAGTTCCCCATCAAAAGAGAGGGTGGAGCGTGGGAGTTGTGTCCTTTTCAACATGTACACAACTCACAACAATGCGAACACATGGGAGCCACACGGCCAGATAAACCACACCTAATGTTTCACACTCAGCAGCAAAGTCCTTCAGAGGCCACGTGACAAAACCTCATATCCTTCCTCAACTGTCCTGAAGAGCACTCCACCCAAAGTACACATCTTGTTTTTATTTGGTCGGCTTGTGCCACAGTAAACAGCGGTTTACTGTAGCACGTTTACTGGTAAACAGTGCACAGCTCATTAAGTCTCAACACTAAGGATTGCCTACTTGCCCTGGAGTAGTGAAAGTCTAGAGAGAGAAAAACAATATTTTAACACATTGTACGTGACGAGTGAGCCATTTTCCTGTTTTAAAAGTATAACATATTCACTCTTTATCAGCCTATACAGTATCTGAGCCACTGCCTGCATACAAGGTGCTGTGAAAAAGGAGCGGCCCAACTGACTAATGAAAGTGTAGTGGGGTTGTGCCAGAAGTAACCACCTAAACTGGGTACAGGCTAATCAAAAAAGGGGCAATTAGCAAAATATATGGTGAAGAAAGGTCGGACCAGATGGACAGAACGAGGTGGCTACAGGAGAGGAAAGTCATTCCATAAAAAGGGGAGGTGACTTTTGGCTCCCACAGTAAGTTCACTTCACGCAGTCTGAGACACAGTCCAAACCGAACCAAGACAAGATGAAGACAAACCTGTCCCGAATATAGAGAATAATTCTGTCGTTTGGTCAGACCTCGGATACAAAACGTATCCAAAGTGTGAGGGCATGTGATGACAGCCTTCTTGTCCCTACCAGACCTGCTCAGGAGAAAATTTGGCAACAGCTTTCACCAGGCATATTTGTAACACAATATGTAGAATTCCAGTATTAACACTAAAATGTCAACACTACTAATTATGCAAATACATTGTTTTCCCAGCTAAAAACTGTAGTTTGGGGGTTTCACAGGATTAGCAAAAAAGTCCAAAGACTGATGTGGTTATTTTGTGTTGACATTTTTTAAATAGAATTTACAGAAAACCTCCACATGTTATTATCATAAGGCGATATTATCCGTACCATTTTGTCTACATTGCACACCCACAGGATGTAGGCGAAGCAACATGTATTGCACTTTGACCAACTTTTTAAGGCAATGTACTTTTACGGAAGAGCAGATACAGCATATGTGCAGATACCAACAAACCTGTTATCAATGCTAAAGATAAAATCAGGAGATAATATCAACTATCTTTGTTTCTGACCACGGTTACTCTGTTTGTCATCCTGGCTAATAAGAGGACGCTACTAAGATATTTCAAACCACCATCAATACAGCTGGTTAAATAGCAGAAGTGAGTAGTGAATTTTGGAATTCACTGTGGCTGAACTATTTATTTCATGGCATTTTTCCCTCACTCACCTCTTTCAGCAGGTGTGACGGTTATTATGGGGCTGACGGGCTGGATGGTGCGCGCTGGTAGATCCGCAGGTTTAGACACGGTCTTCTCTGCTTCTTTCAGGTCGGTCAGAGTGACACCCTGCAGGCACAGAGCAAGATGTAGTGTTCAGAACTCAAGTTTTATGGGGAAACTCCTCCGAGCAGGAAAAGATATCGATGCTTTATATCGTCTATATCTGGTGCTGCATTCACAGTCGCTGATATATCAAGGCAAATATCATCACTCAGTGAGCAATGACACACCCTAAGCAAAACTGTGTTCAGGCAGCTGTCTTTCACTATCTTAACATAGCAATCACTCGAGTAAAATGCTTAATCCTAATCAGCATCCGCAGCATTTAGTGAGATTATCACATCAGTCAATAAAAAGTGATTTACAAAAATCTTCGGCTGTAAGCAGCCACATGAGCGCTGCAGTGTCGCTCTTGGAATGTTTGTTTGGTGGCTCGTTAGACAAGCTGGGATACAGGATATGTGCATTCAC
Organism: Mola mola; assembly: GCA_001698575.1. NCBI lineage: Eukaryota > Metazoa > Chordata > Actinopteri > Tetraodontiformes > Molidae > Mola > Mola mola. The sequence continues at coordinate 5,001,916 of KV751323.1, read as the reverse complement.
GTTTGTGAGTTAGATAGGAAGATGCTAAATACAAGAGGTGATAATTAAGAAGTTGGATGATCAATCTGTGCCTGAAATTAACGTATACATGGAGGTTGTTATAAAACAAACAATATATACATTTTACTTTTTTGGTTTGTTTGATTTTTTGTTCCTCAGAGGAGACCACAGGACATGTGACTTTCACAGCAGATATGATTGAAATGACATTTCATTTCATGATATGAAACATTACTTATTAAGGGTGTTTTTTATGGGAACTGTGAGAAACCAGTAAATAAGTCATCTGATTAGTCCTCTAATCTGTAAGCATTATACTTCTCGCACCTGTGCAATAAAACTTCAGAAATAAAAAGTCCATTATTTAAGCACAAACATACAAAGAGGCGGAGGTAAATTGTTAGAAAAGCCACGTTTTTCAGTTGTTCAGTCCGCAGTGTCTAATCCACACCAGTATGTTTCATCACGCTCATTAGAATAATACCCAGTTGTTGTCAACAACAAGCAAACACTTTCACTAAGAAATTGAATTAAAACGAATGTTTTCATATAAATTGTTATTTTTGCACAGTAACAAATAGAACTGTTAGGTAAATAGCATTTAAATGTAAAAACTCTAATGAAACAAAAATAAGCCTCACCTGAGTCGAGCGGCGAGACTGCCGCATCATACGAGAGCGAGCTTTCCTCTGAGACTCAGACTCTTCGTCTCTGACTGGCGCCTGGAACCTAAACACATACACACAACACAAATCATATAAGAGGCGATTAATAAATAAGATTTTAATCTTTACTTTGGAGCCTGCATGTAAATCTCAAATTATAGAGGAAAAATAATAATAAAAGCATTTTTAAAAAGGACAAAATTTAAATCTGCGGCACAGCACTAAGTGAAAGATTTGAGTTATTTGAGTGTGTTTCTTACTTGCGCCTGTCAGCATTGAGATTGTTGGGGCTCTCAACTGTGCCATCCCTAGTCTGAGGAGTGGGTTGCACTCTGGCGGTGCGGTTTGTCTTGTCCTGATCCTTCTCATCATCGTCCTTCTCCTCTGGTTCCTGAACCAAAGACGACACAAGTAAGAACTAGAGAAATTACCAAATGGCAGCTATGTGCCCCTGTGAGTCATTCACAGTGGACGGGGACAGTACAGTGTTGGGTCAACACGAAGGGCCAGGGTGGCTTTTGTGGGAATCCAAAATATGTAAAGTTGCATTGAGCTTTAATCTCCAAAATTGAACCAAGTCACTCTTAAGTACAAATGTAGGTCAAGGTCTTCTGATCAACTGTAAGTGAATCCAACTGTAAGTGGTTCTGATCTGAGTTTTTTTTCCACGATCACATGTGTAGCCCGCATGACACTCCATTGACCTTGACTTTTGACCTCCAAAATCTAATCGGTTAATCCTTGAGTCTGAGTGGACATTAGAGCCTGACCGATATGCAACTTTTGGGGGGCAAATATGGACACTGATATTAATATCTGTCAGGCTCTAGTGGACATTTGTGAAGAAGAAACACACATTGCGTTCACAAGAATGGCCCAGGGGACAGACAGACGTAGCGATGTACACGCGTACACTGGACAGAGGGAAAACATAACTTCTCTGGCCCTGGCCGTCACCGGCGCAGAGCCATAAAAACTGTCAACCTAATGTAGCAAATGTAACTTTTAGGATGGATCTAAAACCTAATGAATGCTGGATTCTCAGATTAAACTAACTGAGAAAAATATTGTGACTCATATGCTAGGTACTATCATTGTTGGTATCAAACTACATGCACAGTGCAAGTACCACATTGGATTTACTTCCTCACATTTAAAATACTGTTTTCGGTCATTAATTGTTCTTTATAAGGTATTCATAAACAAGGAGATGTTGGGCAATGCGAAATGGAAGTAAACTGTAAGCAGAATACCTTTTTTAACAGGATAACTTATTATAAAATTAAAGGTAACTTAGTCAAAGAATAAGTCTACTGATGATGTTTTATGATATTTTGTCTCTCCCATGCAGCTTTTCTTCTTTTCACTTGGCCTGGTCCGAGAAAGAAAGCTCGTGGGTGTTCTCGTGGCTTATGCAGTGGGATTTGTACCTTGTCACAGGGGTTGAATGCAGGTGTGGTCTCACTCTCTGCGTCTGGACTGGACTCAGTGCAGTTTTCTGGGAAAAGAGAAGCAGCACAATCACAACAGAGTATTTATTTCGCCCGGTCCGACCGATGACGCGGTGACTCGTTTACCGGGGCTGCTCTCTTTCTCCTCACTCAGCTCCAGGCTTCCTGAAACCCCCCTCTCCTTAGACTGGTCCTGTACGTTCATCTTGTCTTTGCTGCTCATCCGGCACACTGAGCTCCTGGAACACATGAAATGCCGACAGATGTTGGCACGCTCCACTGGACATTTTTGTATAAAGCTCACTTTTTCTTTAGTTTTGGCATTAGTACCTGTAGTGATAAACCTGCTCTTTCTGTTCACTGGGGGGAACCGTTCAAATGTTTTTAACAGGTAAAAAAGTATTCAAATTACAAAAATTATGCCAAATAAACACTAACCTGCGTCGTTTGTTTTGTGTGTTTGCAGTTGTAGAGCCTTGTTGGTTCTGTCTGTCCAATATGGACCGTTCATTACGCCACTGAGAGAGACAGGGAGTGACAGACTTCTAAATCACATGAAGTCAAAATCAGAAAATACCATGTAAAGATATGGTAGAAACCCTCACATTGGCTTGTTTTTGTGATAACTCCTCCAGGAGCTCCTCCACACTTTCATCAGCGACATCAAACGGTGTCTGACCCTACAGAATTAATTTTACAGAGAGGAAACAACATGACAAGAGTTAATTTGAAATCAAAAATCTACAACATGATTTGATCACTGTGGCGAGGTTCTATTAAAATTCCCAGCGAAGATGGGAAAACCCAAAAAATGATGCTGTAGTCGGTTAAACCAGTGATGGTGCAAATTTATTGTGCCAGTCCCAAAGTGAACAAAAAAAACTGTGCACTATTTACAAAAAAGATCCTCGGAGTTCTGCAGCAACTCATTCACAAAAAATACAACATTAAGTTTTCAATTCAGTCTATATGTCAAGATAAATGCTGCTCCTGTACATGTAAAACAATCTGAACATGGTGTGTATGATGATGTATGATGTAAAGAACAGCATTCATTAGGTTTTGGGCCTCACCGCATTGCTGTGGGCCTCCATATTGCACAGCTGTTCAGCAAGAAAGCGGCAGGCGTCCCCCTGGCCCCAGTGTGCTGCAGCGTGGAGAGGTGTCCAGCCATCAAAGTCCTTAGCTGACACATCTAGCCCACACTGACACAGCATCCTATACAACACCAAGGTGACCACAGCAGAACCGTTTGAGATACGGAATAACATCAACACAGTGAAGATGAAAGTAGCACTTAAAGCTGAAATGGGAGATGCTTACTTGAGGGCCTCCAGGTAGCCTTTGGCAGCAGCCACATGCAGTGGGGTGGCCCCAGTCTTGGGGTTTCGCACATCAGCAGGCAGGCCGTCCTTCAACCAGGTCCGGGCATCTGTCATGATCTGCTCCTCCTCCAGCCGCTTAGCTGACTCCACGTCCACTCCTGGACGCAAAATGAAATCATCAAATATGTGCAGTGCACTGCTTCTTCAATCTGTCTACAGTACAAGGCACAAGTATTCATGGTGCATTCCATTTGCTTAACTGTTGTTATTTGACTGTTAATGAGGGATGCACAAAATATTGGTGGCCATTATATTATTGGTCAATAACCAGAAGATTAAGTGACAGTTAAGAGGTTTTGCAATAAACTTGACAACTTCTTCTTCTTCTTCTTCTTCCTCTTTTGGCTTTACCAAGCTTTTTCTAGGAGTCGCAACAGCGAATCATCCTCCTCGATCTCTCCCTGTCCTCTGCATCTTCAGCTCTCACACCAACTGCATATCCTCTCTCACTACATCCATGAATCTCCTCTTCGCCTCCTGCCTGGTAGCTCAATCTTCAGCATCCTTTTACCAATATATTCACTGTTCCTCCTCTGCATATGTCCAAACCATCTCAGTCTGGCCTCTCTAACTTCGTCTCCAAAATGTTCGCCCTGTGCTGTCCCTCCGATGTGCTCGTTCCTCATCCTGTCCATCCTCGTCTCTCCCAAAGAGAATCTCAACATCTTTAACTCTCCCTCCTCCAGCTCTGCCTCCTGTTTTTAGGTCAGTGCCACCGACTCCAAACCAAACAACCCTGCTGGTCTCACTACCCTCTTGTAAGCCTTCCTTTCACTTTTGCTATTAATCTTTCGTCACAGATCATTCCTGACACTTTTCTCCACCCACTCCACCCTGCCTGCACTAGCTTCTTCACCTCTTTATCAATCACACTGTCCATCACCATAGCAAACAAGAAGGGGCTCAGGGCCGATCCTTGATGCACTCCCACCTCTGTAACTCCTACAGCGACCTCGTCATACTGCTCTCATACACATCCTGCACCAGTCTAACATACTTCTCTGCCACTCCAGACTCCCTCATACAGAACCACAGTTCAGCCCTCGGCACCCTGTCGTAAGCTTTCTCTACATCCACAAAGACGTAATGAAACTCTTTCTGACCTTCTAAGCAAACATGGCATCTGTACTGCTCTTTCTTGGCATGAAACCATGCTGCTGCTCACAAATCATCACTTCTTCTCTTAAAATCTTCATTGTGTGGCTCATCAGCTTTATCCCTCTGTAGTTGCTACAACTCTACACATCATCCTCGTTCTTAAATATCGGCACCAGTACACACTTCCTCCATTCCTCAGGCATCCTCAGGCCTTCTCTCCTAGACAATTCCAAAAAAATAAATACTGATATCATATTTATAATGAACATATAAGTAATCTAGTGCAGATTTTATTGTTCTAATGGACCTGTTGATATTCAGTTAATCTAGTTGCTTTTGCACTATTCATTCAATTGTTCCTTTCTATGCTTTTCATTGTTACTCTCTCTGTACCTCCCTAGGCATGTATTTTGAGGTATGATCATTTGCAAACAATAGAGACAAAACACACAATAAACAAAGACGGAGGCAAAATTGACTGCCATCTTGTGTTATGTTAGGTCATGATAAGCATGTAATTAAATTATTGTGATAGCTCTAGCTGCCCTAGGCAGATTATTGTGTGCTACAATGCAGAGCATTGGCTGTGGCGGAGGGACACCATTTGAAATCCATTTCTGAATGGGTATTTCACATCTCTCTTCTTCTTCTGTGTTGGTCACAGTTCGGGGACTGAATTTTAGTTCAGATTAAATTCCTTTAGAGGCCTGGCCCAACCAGCGCCTGCCCAGAAGTGTGATTTTACATCAGCGGCAGAGGGAGGAGGACAGACGAGAGGATCAATTTGGCACAGGAGTATGATTTTTTTCATCTTCACGTGTTTGTATAATTAGCCGCAGTTAGCATCATGTTTCGACTGCTTTCGCTTTATGTACCAAGTGTCACTTCAATTTGAACCCCTTTTCCAAGCTTGTCATGCACTGGCAGTATCACACCCATTCACGTGCTCCAGAAAAAAAACACATACTAAGCCCAACCAAATGATGGAACATCCATGTAAAAGGGGAGTATAGTTGTCCAAGAACAGTACTTACCCAGTTTCAGAGTGTAACCCTGAAGAAGGGACTCGGTTGCCTCATCCAGAGCGACGTCCAGAGGAACATCACCGTCACAGTTCACAGCAGAGAGATCCGCACCTCGTTGCAAAAGGAAACTGACAAAACAAACGCGGCACAGTGAGAGGCTTGAAGACAGGAATGTTAGCAGATATCTGCGCAGGGACAGCAGGTTAGGGTTAGGCTGTAGTGAGTGTAAGAGACATTTTTCAAAGACAACAGGAAAAGAGACTGAAAGAAACTGAAGGAGCTTCATGCTGATGTGCGCCAGGCAAACCCGCTCACGCTTCAGCTGATTTGTTGTGCTGCCAAACACGATTACAATGTTAGTATTGTTCCATGCACAAATACTTTGGCACAAACGTTGCACTGTGGTGTCCCCAAAGTGGCAAAGAATTGCACAGCTGTCGCACTGTTGTATTCTGCTAACAGTTGAGATGAGTATACTACACACTCTGCAATGTCGGGGTAGCCGCAGGAGGCAGCAACATGCAGCGGTGTCCATCCCTCACTGTCGGCCCGGTTCACGTTGGCGTTATGCTCCATGAGGAAGGTCACCATCTCCATGCTGCCATCTATGCAGGCCTGAGTAGAAGGGAATAAAAAAAAAAACTAGAATCACTGCCTTAAGGCTGTGTGCTTCCACAAACACGCAGTTTACAGCCAAATCTGTCCAAAGTCATACAGTATGTGTGGCTGATATTGTCAGAGCTTCTGTTGGAGTGTGATGCTTCAGATATGGATATTTCAGGGCAGATACTAAACCACTGTTGAACCCAGCAGCAGAACAGATCTACAGTATCAGCACAGTTTCATGGGGGACACCCAAGATTAGTGCCATGATTTCAGTATGGTGTCTTCCAGGAAGTCTGGTGAAGCTGCTTCCTGTTTTTGATGTTCCCAAACTGTGGAAAAGTCTCACTTTGGACCTCAGAACAGCTACCTCCACTGGAATTTTAATAAAGAAATTAAAAGCACATCTTTTTAATCTGTCTTTTAACACGTCACTCATTGTATTATTTCTTATGTTATTTTATTACTATTGTTTTAGCTACGTTGAATTACTTTTATTGATTTGGTAAAGTCCTGCTTGTTTCTGCTGTTTTTCATTTCTTAACTTGGGTAACCATGCAGCATGACTTTGAATGTTTCACTGAATTTTAAATGTGTTAGTTTATGCACGAAAGAGTTAAACAAATTCAACGAATAGAGTTGTTATCATTATAATTATTATTATTACATGACAAAATGTAAAATGTGGTGACAGTCTCCCCGTCTGTTCCTGAGTTGTGTTGTTGAATCATGACCATGAACACGTTTTTAAATAAGATTATGATGTTACTGCATAATTGACCTTTGACCTCTAACACTAGAAATGTCCACACTTCAACCCTTTATCCTGTTAAATATGTATGTGAACCTTTATCATAATGGGCTTGTGAATTATTAAGTTATGCCTAAAAAGGCTTTGAGTGAAGTCGCAGTGACCTTCGACAAAATTCTCCTCAGTTCGCGTTTGTGCCACATTTGACTAAATTTCCTTCAGGTCTTCCTGAGATTTGGTGTTCACGAGAATGAGACAGACAGATGGACGGTCCAAAAAGATCATAAAAAGACAAAAGTACAAATTCCTCATTCATTTCTGCATCCACCAATAATTTCAGTGAATCCTCAGGAGGACAAAACACTTTACCTGGTGGAGAGCAGTGATTCCATCTGCATTGGAACAATTAATGATTTCCGGCACGTCCTCCCCGTTCCTCCCATTGGTCTCTTCGGCCTCCTTTAGCATCAGTTTGGCCTCTTCTGTGTCCCCACTGGCACAGGCGGCCAGGAACTCTGCAGCGCTCTCAAACCTCACCCTTTTGCTGAAGACAGACGGCAGTTGCATGAATTCACTGGCTGTGACAGCTGACTGTTGTGGCTGCTTTGGCAATTTGATAAAAATTAAACGAAACTATTTGAGGGTGTTATTAATTTGTGCCCGTTGGGGAATCGTGATGAGTCTTTTCCACAAATTCAACAGTTAATGATTGACCCTGAAATCGTTTTTGCTGTAGAACCCAGCGAGGCGGAAACATGGTGCCAACATTGGGAGGAGACCAAATTTGACTTCCCACCCTACAAAACAAAAATAGATACTGAGGATATATGCAGCTGTGTCTTCTATTGTAATATTAACTACAATGAGAGCACACATGAGACCTAATTCATGTGGAAAGGACTAGAGCTTGACCAATATGCAATTTTTGGGGCCAATATACACACACCTTTTGAGGAATTCCCTCAAATGAGGTCATCAAACATTTGTTACTAAGATATAACGGAGGTAGATTATTTTATGGAATAAAAACAAACTTTTATCATCTAAATTGACACAAATGCACTGAAAAAGTAACCTTCACTACAAATTTAATAATTACAAATTACCTTAAGCATCCTTCTCTGCATGATCTTGTTTACATTTATTTTAATATAATCTTTTTATACTTGCTGATATTGATTACATATTTGCTGATACCAATGATCAATATAAACATAGATATTGAAGAGATATATCTGTCGGGCTCTGGAAAGGACAGGAGGCCACGAACACTGCTAACCTTAAAGTCACATTTCAGAATTAAGGTCCTAAACCTGAAGAATTCCCTCGAATGTCTAGTTTTTTCAGAATTAGTTACTATTACATTTGCTAATGATTATTTTGGATGCAATGTGTAGCTGTTGCAGCATCTTATTCTATTTTTCTAAATATATTGGAGGGGACATTTTGGGCATGTATTAATTTTGGTTTTTTTTTTGGGGGGGGGGGTTAACTGTTTCTAAGCTACACATGGAAGAATAATGTCTTAGACATGATCACAGAAACCCTCCACAAGGATTAACTAACAGTCAGAGATTGTTGTGAAGGATTTTGTCGCCTGCACTCGTTTTCGCAGCCTAAAAATGACATTTGTTTGGTGGTTACAACAAAAGCTGCACTTTGTGGGTTATATTAAGCAGTGAATGTCACTCAGCAGCTGGGGTGGGGGTCCTTCTATAATGTCCTATAAGATGTGTCTGTAATTTTGTCCGCCCCTGTCCAAGCCTACGCACACTAGGCATCTTCTGCTGTCGAAGCTTAGCTAGCTGCCCGTTATTATGGACCTGCGCGGTCCAGGAATCGGGTCTTTACCGTCGTTTGAGGAGTGGGCTGCTCTCATCTTTGCTCACGGATACTAGCTGATCCCTCTGCGGGTCGCCCAGCTCGGCCTCCGGCTCCTGCGATCCGTTCTCGGCGTCGCCCCGCCACCCCCGCCTGGCTACGGCCGACGCTTTGTCGGTGTAGGAGCCCTCCCAGCGCTTCAGCTGCTCCCGCCGCTTGGTCTTCGCCGAGTCCCCCATTATTTATCCGCGGAGCACTGTGTTTTTAAAAATAAAACACTCAGTGGCAGAGGAAGACACACCCTCCATGTGTATGCTTTCACTTCCTGGTTCTTGCTGGGGCTCTGAAGGAAGCCTCGGCTTCGTGCTCGTGTGCGGCGAGAGCGCGCAAAACTGCCGGGGCTTGTCTGCGTGACGTCACCGCAGGAGCTCTGCAGCGACCCCCGGAGGGAAAGTGTCGAAATGTTGCCGGTCATTGTGCAAACACACACAGCAACCGTTGTACTTCCTGTTATTGTGCTCTTCTGACATTGGCTACTTTTAAATTCAAATATCCTTGTTGTATAAAGTACCTGTAAACCGTTCCTGAGTAAAAGTAAAGTACGAGATATCCACAAGCGTCCAAGGAGACTGTATTTCTACCGTCACATACACATATTTAAATGTATATATGTATCAGTGTCACAATCAATTAATCTAAATTATTCATATTCCCACGGTAAATTATGTATATACACATATATACAACCTGTATTATACATTACCCACCCTCCTTTTAAAATTAACAATTTGTGCACTGTCATAACTTTCTTCTCTGTTATTTATTTGTTTATTCTAGCTGTTCTTGTTCCATACTACATTAATGTGTCATACACAATGAGAAATGTAAAACCGGAGAAAAAATTCCTTGTATGTGCACACTTGACAAATTAAAGCTAATTCTGAATCTGATCTCACTTTAAATTAACCCTTAAGAAAACAAATTGAATCAAAATCTTAAAGTAACTCATACAAATGTGCTACAGTAAGGATCAAAAGTATCTGCTGTTAGAATGTACTTACGAATGTACTTCATAGTAGTAACAAAAAGTACAAGTAAAAAAACAACCAGATTTTTTTTTTTTAAATGCAAAACAGTATTGGCCCATATTGATGTGATTGCCTGCTGTCGGTTTATTGGTAAATGAAGTGCCATTCACCAATACCAGTGGTCAATGACAATCTGTTGTGTGTCAATAATTCTGGCTACATCTGCTGTCCTACACCTGACAGCAGCTTTAAAGACCCCCCTCTGCTGAAAATCACATTGTTGTCCTTGTCCATAACAAGTCCATCTGCTGATTTTAAGTATCGGCCTAATTGTTATTTTAAATATCATATCGGTATCTGGCCAGAATTTCCATATTGTTGCATCCTTAAACACCTGCACTCTAAACAGAATTAGTGCTCATGTTGCAGTATCAGAGTGGAAAACCTCCAGATACAGTATAACTTCACTAGCCCGAAACAGCTGCAACTTTAAGAAGTTTAAATCTCTTTTACCAGACTGGATTTCCAGTGTACTGATAGAGAGCTGATAGATCTGTGGTTAAAGGCTTTTCCACTTTGGCTTTGTCCCAGCTTTCCACAACAGCCAGTCACCGGAGCCCAGTTAGGCTGGATATGTGCCTTGACTTGTCGTGATGAGAGAGAGCGCAGGAATATGCATAGTTAGTATAAAACAATACTCATGATTAGAGACCGTCAATATTCAGATGTTTTGATTTTATTTGGTAATGACTAACAAGGCGTCCAATATCAATACAGTGGACTAAAAGTATCACTTTTTTAAGGAAAATGTAGTGAAGTGAAAGTAGAAATTACATTAAAAAGAAAAACCCAAAAACCAACAGGCCAAAATCAGAGTTTTGTAGTAAAACTTTTGGTAACACTGCAAGGTGCATTTTCTCAACAGTTAAAAACACTGACTTTATCAGTGGTATATGCTGCCGGAGGGGCAGAGGCAAAGGCAACGGCAGTTTTATTCATTTAGCACATTTCATTACAAGTAAAATCAATGTGCCTTTTATTGAAGGACATCAAGTTGGCATGAAATATAGAAATTTAGGCTAAAGACAAACAACACAGAATTAAAACTTGAAACTTAAAATTAATACTGACTTAAAAATATGACCCGGATGTTAAACTACACCTCTAACATAAAGTACACAGGGAACTATTATGTAGACAATACTGTTAGCATAAATGAAAATAAAGATAAATAATTTATTATTATTTTTCTTCCCCTTAGCTCATAACTGCTTCGCCTTCTAGTTCTTCACTTTATCATGTTATGACCTGGCTCATTGTGGGAACGAAGCAACATAAAAAAAACAGGTCTTACTGGCCAAGTAGAAGTTATTTAGTAGTTCAGTGATTAAATGAATAAATTAAAGGAAAATGTGATGCAGAACTTTAACAGATGGCAAATAGGTGCTGTTGAATCAAATGTCAAAATAAAACCAAACATACAAAAAAGAAACACAAGCTGACTAACTTAACAAAACAAGCAGAAACAAAACCTAACTACGCTAGTCAAAGTAGAAAATAGACAATACAAGCAGACAGCGCACGCTAAATCATCATCTTCTTCTTCTTCTTCTTCCTCCTCTTTCGGCTTTACTAAGCTTTTTCTAGGAGTCGCCACAGTGAATCATCCTTCCCCATTTCTCTCTGTCCTCTGCATCTTCTTCTCTCCCATCAACTATCTGCGTGTCCTCCCTCACCACATCCATGAATCTCCTTTTCACCTCCTGCCTGGTAGCTCCATCTTCAGCATCCTTCTACCAATATATTCACTGTCCATCCTCTGCACATGTTCAGACCATCTCAGTCTGGCCTCTCTAACTTTGTCTCCAAAGCGTCCGACCTGTGCTGTCCCTCTGATGTGCTCGTTCCTCATCCTGTCCATCCTCGTCTCTCCCAAAGAGAATCTCAGAATCTTTAACTCTGCCACCTCTAACTCTGCCTCCTGTCTTTTGGTCAGTGCCACCGACTCCAAACCAAACAACCCTGCTGGTCTCATTACCCTCTTTTAAACCTTTTCTTTCACTTTTGCTGCTACTCTTTTTTCACCGATCATTCCTGACACTTTTCTCCACCCACTCCACCCTGCCTCCAATCACTTCTTCACCTCTTTGTCACCCTCCCCCCGTCGCTCTGAACAGTTGACCCCAAGTACTTAAACTCATGGACCTTTTCCACTTCTACTCCCTGTAACCTAAATAAGTGTTTTAAAAAGTGAACCTTGCCCCGATCAAAGTTAACTCTCAACATGCCTCAAGAAAACGAATCAAGATCAACAAGGGCTAAGGTGGAGCACGTGGCATGAGAAAAAAATGTGGTAATATGTTTTGCAAGTGAAATTGTTGGTAGTCGACTGTTGGCATAAAATTGCGGATGACTCCAGGGAGATATAATTTATAAAAGTGAACAAAACAAATCAACAAACTTTGTTTTGTTCACTGAAAGTGTTCAGGGTTGTCGGGAGTGTGATTCATTTCAGCCGCTGTTGCCGAGTACAGAGCTCTTTTGGCTGTTCAGGAGGCCCGGCTGAAAACAAAAGGGGAGAAGATGTTTGGAGTCAGGGCCCCCTGAGGCGCTGGAACGACCTGTCCAAGGAGATCAAGTCAGCTGAGTCACTGATCTCTTTTCAATCACTTCTTGAGACATGCCGGAGAACTTTTCATGATTTTATTTGAGTTCTAATGTTCTTGTTTGCTTTTGTTTTTATTATTGTTTCAAGCTGTTTTAACAGGGTTTAACTTAATGGATTTATGACTTTAAGGTTTTGTTTTGCTGCCATTGTGAAGATAAAGTATTTCTTTGTTAGTCCCACAGTGGGGAAATTTGCATTGTTGAAGCAGCGAAAGGTAACAACAAAATAGAATAGGAGGTATGAAGCAGTAAAAAACACTATACCACACAACAATATACCCTATAAACAACTAAATAAATACTCCCAACAGGTTTTAAGTGCAGTAGAAAAAATAGTAATTACTATTTATGAGTTATCTAAAATACTGGACTGTGGGATGGTGAGAGCTGCCGTTGAAATGAGACTCCACAGTAGAGTCGGTTCGTTTTTTTGTGTGGTCCACTGGGAGTAGTGCTGGTTGTGCAGCCTGACAGCAGCAGGCATTAAGGACCTGTGATACCGCTCCCTGATAAACCTTGGGTGGAGCAGCCTGTTGCCACATGAGCTCTCCAGCGCTGTCAGAGTCTCATGCATGCTGGCCATCATAGATAACAGCTTCCTTATCATCCTCCTTTCACCCCACCACCTGCACTGTGTCCAGGACAGAGCTGGCCTTCTTGATCACCTCCTCAAGTCTTAAGTCATCAGGGAACTTCTGCAGGTGTCAATTGGTTGAATTGTGAAAAGCGCCAAGACAGTTCCCTGTGGGGCCCCTGTGCCGCAGATCTCCATGTACAACACGCAGTTCCAGGATCTCATATACTGTGGACAGTTGGTGAGATAGTCCAGGATCCAGGAGGGCAGGAGGGCAGGTGAAGGACTATGTGACTTGGATTTTGAAAAGTGTTCTATAATGGTATTTTCAGAGACAGCAGGACCACTTGTATAACTTTGTTTAAATGTAAAACATGTCCAACCACTTTTCTGGGCATGTCTCGATCTCAAGCCGCGCATCCCAATGGGCTGCCAGTCTTACAGTGACAGCTTGCCCGAGGCTGAGATCACTGCACTTGATAAAGTCACCACAGATGTTTAGAAAGTAACCCTTTGCGACATCCTCTTCAGCAGGTTGAGTTGCTTTTAATGTCTTTTTTTTTTACCCTGGCTTGTGTTGCAGTAGCTTCCCCTGTGCATATTAGCATACTGCTGTTGGTAAACACACACTTGTTAGGCCTCCTAACCACCAATGTTAAAGCCATTTCAGGAATCCATAGATGATGCCACAGGTAAATATATTTTTTTATCTCAAATTCAGGATGCATAAGTTTTGTAGGTTTCTGTGCACAGCATGTTACAGCATTTCGATTGAAGAGCTTGAATGTAAAACAATTCATCTTTCGAAACACACACTCAGCATTGGTTAAACCTATCAGTGTTAAGCCTGGATTGCTGGCTGGAAGCAAACATTCCAACAAAAACACAGGGTCAAATTCCATGGCACATGTCTCTCGTGGCAGTGTGTGGTCAACTCTGCAGCTCTACAATCTGTGACCCACAGAGAGAGGAGAGCTACCGACAGATGTGAGTAAAGAATTCATTTGCATTTGATTAGGTGGTTCGAATTTAGATACAAACTCCCACATCTTCTGCATGTGATGGGATGTGTGGAGGGTCCAATAATTCCTTGTAGGCTAACTGAGGACCTGATGTAGCTCATACGAATGACATGTGACGGATGAAATATTAGAATCACGATTTTCATATCCATTACAACAGTCAGTGTTCATTGTGTCCTGTGTGTGTATTCTATTTCATACATTTATGAGGGTGTTTCCTTTGGTTGAGGTGATAAAACACTGATCTGTAGAAGGCAGTCTCTATGTAAGAGATAATGTATTTTTTTTTCACAAGAATCACAATTTCACTCTGTATTATTCCACTCATAACATGACAAGAGTTTTAGCTTTAATTAGAAAAAGAAAAAATTAGCCCGTTCGATTCTACTGTGTGGATGAAACTATTTTCAGAACGAACACAGAAGCTTACTTAAAATTAGCACAGTGCTTTTCACAGCAAAACTGAATATTCCTGTTAAAGGTAAAGTGACACAAGGTGAACAGGACTCCACCGGTACTGATGCTGAGTCTTCTGTCTGAGTGAAAACTCAAAACCATCTTTCAACTTTCCTCTGCTCCAAACGGGTCGATCAGAGCTTCGTCCATAACAGTGGTCTGTTATTTAAAAATAACAGAATGCCCTGAAGCCAATCAGAAGAGAGTATCCAACAAAGCTGTGTAATAAATAGATTCTTGAACTGTCCAGATTGTCATCACATGATCATGGTGTCATGGTTTGGGGTTTTAGGTCAGTTCTTTCCTGTTTTATTTTGAAGGTTTTACCCTCACGTTGGCATGTTTTGTTTTACACTTCCCGTTATTGTGCTCTTGCCACCTTTTGTGATTGCACAAACCCCACTGTGTTCTGTCGTCTGTGTTCCCCTTCACGCTTGGCCTATTGCTTGTGTGTGTCTAACCTTCCAGCTAATTGTCAGCATTTGTTTCTCCCACTGATTTTTAATTCTTGACCTTGACAAGAAACGAACCACAGCTTTTGCCCACTTTGTCCTTTTCTGTAAGCCTGTTTGATTGTATGTGTATAACTACACATGGCCCGACAACTGAATCACACAGTTAGAAAATAACTGTGAGAA
This sequence comes from Mola mola, assembly GCA_001698575.1. Lineage (NCBI taxonomy): Eukaryota > Metazoa > Chordata > Actinopteri > Tetraodontiformes > Molidae > Mola > Mola mola. Next base: position 4,986,732 of record KV751323.1, on the reverse strand, counting down.
AACAAATAACCGGTGTCCTCCGTGTTTCAGAATGTCTCCAGCCTCACGAGCTACTGCACACTCCATCCCGCCTCACACTCTCACCCGGATGGCACGAGAGTGGCTGGAGGAGGACACGCCCAACTTTGACCCGGCAGGGGCGTGTGTGGGGTCACTGGAAGTCCAGGCCAGGCTGCTGTGTAAAACACCACACAGCGTCCTGGCGGGGAGCCCTTTCTTCACTGCTGTGTTCACTGAGGTCGGCTGCACCGTGGATTGGATTTTCCAGGAGGGAGATGAGATCGGTGGGTGCTGCACACTTTGACACAAATCCCTGAATTTATCCCATCATCACACATTGGAGGCGGCTAAACAGCCTTTCATTTCATTTAGTTTCAGTTATTTCAGTTTCAGTTATTTGATCGTAAGTCTAGTTTTAGTCAACAGAAGTAGTGTTTGTCCATCCTCAACTCTGGCTGGATTTTGTACCTCCACCCATCCTCCATCTGTCTTGGTTTACCTTCGCAACTTACTTTTAATATCAAATCTTCAGATCTTTAAAAAAAAAAAAATGTTCCAATTACAGAGTCAACCTAACGAAGCATGGCAAAAAACATCTGAACATGAACAGTCAGGAGGCACCAACCTGGCTTCTTTTAGCATTTAAACTGGAAGTTACCGGGTTCCCTAACTTCAATCCTGACCAAATTTGCGACCTTCTGCACCTTTGCCTTTCCACGACGTACTTCAAATACGATGACGTTTTTTACAGACAGAAACAAGGCTGTGCCATGGGTTCTCCAGTATCCCCCATCGTGGCCAACCTCTACATGGAGGAAGTGGAGGAGGGGGCTCTGAACTCCTTCACAGGAAAAACTCCCAGCCACTGGTTCAGATATGTAGATGACACATGGGTCAAAATCAAAACTCAAGAATTGGAGGTTTTCACTCGACACATAAATGCAGTGGTCAAGAACATCAAGTTCACCAGGGAGGATACGAAGAATAATAGTTTGCCCCTCCTGGTTTGTTCTCTCAAGCACAGAGGGAAAACAGAAGGAACTGACACACATTGAGACAGCGCTCCAGACATGTGGCTACCCGAAGTGGATCTTGCGTGGCAGAAAGTGAAATACGGAAGAACGTGGTCATCCCATATGTGGCAGGTCTATCGGAACAATTCAGAAGAATCTTCCAAAAACACAAAATTCAAGTTAACTTCAAACCAGGCCAGACCTTAAGACAGTGACTAGTCCACCCCAAGGACAAAACACCCAGGCATAAGCTCAGTAATTTTTGTATGCCGTTCAATGTACAGAGGAGTGCTCTGACCTTATATAGGGGAAACCAAACAGCCCCTCCACAGTGACATGGCACAACACAGGAGAGCCACCTCATCGGGACAGGACTCAGCTGTCCATCTGCATCTTAAGGAGAAAGGTCACTCTTTTGAGGACTCCAATGTCCACGTTTTGGACAGAAAAGACAGATGGTTTGAAAGAGGAGTAAAAGAGGCCATCTATGCCCATTTGGAGAAACCCTCTCTAAACAGAGGTGGTCGACTAAGACACCACTTGTCTGCAACCTACAATGCTGTCTCGGGAGGCCTCCCCAGGCGGTGTAACCCCCACACACACCTGGGGCCATGTGATCCCAAGGTGTCACTTGAAACCACGTGAGAGGGTCAAACACTCTCGAGTGATTCACACCTGGGCTCATGTGAAGTAATTTTTGTATGCCGTTCAATGTACAGAGGAGTGCTCTGACCTTATATAGGGGAAACCAAACAGCCCCTCCACAGTGACATGGCACAACACAGGAGAGCCACCTCATCGGGACAGGACTCAGCTGTCCATCTGCATCTTAAGGAGAAAGGTCACTCTTTTGAGGACTCCAATGTCCACGTTTTGGACAGAAAAGACAGATGGTTTGAAAGAGGAGTAAAAGAGGCCATCTATGCCCATTTGGAGAAACCCTCTCTAAACAGAGGTGGTCGACTAAGACACCACTTGTCTGCAACCTACAATGCTGTCTCGGGAGGCCTCCCCAGGCGGTGTAACCCCCACACACACCTGGGTCCATGTGATCCCAAGGTGTCACTTGAAACCACGTGAGAGGGTCAAACACTCTCGAGTGATTCACACCTGGGCTCATGTGACCTTAACGACTCACATGATGCCTAGCCAGACGATCGCCCCCGAGGCTAGGTGCTGTCAACCACGTCCTTATTTTTGGTGATTGCCTCCACCCACTCGGGGTTAAATACCTGGGTTTCCCGCACTGACCCTCAGAACTGAAGAAGCCTTTCGGATGAGCGGCGAAACGTCTTCAAACAAGATAAGAAGTCCAGTTGCTTCCTACTAAACACGCCAAGATTTCTTCCTATTCAAATTTGTTTATCTTTCATAAAGCAGCAATAAGCAGAGTTACAGGGAGCAGAAACATTTATTTCTAGATTATAGAGTGTTTCTCTGTACTCCATGTTAAAAGACACTTGCAAATAAAGCAATATATTGTCAATGTTCCAACATGCCCTTTGCCTTTGCGTTGTATAGCCTTGTCGAGCTAATCAGTCGCAGAAATTTAACTACATATTGGTGTAATCTTTTTTTAAAAAGATGTATTTTTAGATCCTCAAAGTTCAGGAAGTAAGGTTTGGGATGTTCTTCTTAGATATGTAATGCTGATGGTTAGGAAAAGGTGTGAAATTTGATTGAATGTTTTAAAAACAATTATATAAATCAGCGCCTGCAATGAGCTCCATTGATGCCAATCCTCCGCAGGTCCAGATGCTGTCACGCTGACCGCTGTGGTGCGAGGCCCAGCAAGGAGCCTCCTCCTCGGTGAAAGGCCAGCTCTCAACTGCCTGGCCCGGGCCTCGGGGATCGCCACACGCTGTTCTCGGCTGCAGAGGATGGCGGCAGCAGGAGGCTGGCACGGTGAAGTGGCTGGCACACGAAAGACCACCCCGGGCTTCCGTCTAGTGGAGAAGTACGCCATGCTGGTCGGTGGCGCGTCCACGCACAGACATGACCTGAGTGGGATGGTGATGCTGAAGGACAACCATATCTGGGCGTCAGGAAGTATCACACAGGTGTGCAGCTACAGCGCCAGTCCAGTTTGTTCAAACAGTTCATTGAAAAATACCTAAAAGTTTCCAAACAGAGAACTAAAAAAACAAAACAAAAAGCAACTATGCAACTATTTCTCATGTGAACAAGCTTCAAGTTTAGACTTTAAGTCTTCTAAGAGTCCAGTACTAAAAACATAAACTCACACAAATTCAATGGCTCGTTGGTGTACAGTGATGCTGTTATTACTCCCACTGCCAGAAGAGAGAATACATAACGCACGATTATAAAGTTTTGTTCTGTATAAAATTCCAACGGGCATTTGTTTGCCTACATCCTTTTAAACATGTGATATAATTAAAGGCACACAGGGAAAACCATGAAATGCTCCATTAAAAAGACGTGTTGTCGAAGTAGTCGAGTGCAGCAACCCTTTAAACTTAACTGACAAAAGTCACAAGCAATATGCTTTTTAGTTACTTGTTTGTGTATATTTATGAAGCCTTTTGGTTATATCAAGGTTTTTTCTGCTTCTGTACTGCTGCAAACACACTATATACAGAGGCAGGAAGTAATGAGGAAAGCCAGAAAGGTGAGATTGTTGCTTCTGTTAGAGGCTCAGCTGTGCTGACAACCCACAACCCGCCCGTTTGTTGCCCAGGCCGTACAAACTGCTCGCTCGGTGTGTGGCTTCAGCAGTAAGATTGAGGTGGAGTGCTGCTCTGCAGAGGAGGCCAGAGAGGCGGCGGGGGCAGGAGCAGACATTGTCATGCTAGACAACTTTCTGCCTCAGGTACTGTCGGCTGACTCATTTTCATCACCTGGTGTCTACTCAGACTGCTACTTTTACGTGAAATAACACCCCCACCCCCTCTCCACCCTGCCAGGAACTCCATGTTGAAGCTCAAGCACTGAAGGTGGAGTTCCCAACTACACTGATAGAAGGCAGTGGAGGAGTGACTCCTGACAACCTGGCTTTGTATTTCTCCCCACATGTGGACATCATTTCCCTGGGCTGCATTACGCAGGGCTGCCCAGTGGTGGACTTTTCTCTGAAGGTTCAAAAGCCTGTTTCTCCCTTAGGCCTCCACGAATGTTTACAACCACAAAATCAGATGTACAGTCAGTGATGATATAGAGGAAACTGTCGAGTGTGTTCATTTTCTCACACAGAAACAGAATTTATGTGACCTGCTGGTGCCAAGCAGTCTCCCTGTCTGATCAGAGATATCACAGAGGCACGGAATTTAAGGGTAGTTAAACTAATATCATAGGCTGTTAGGCAACTGGCCTGCAGCCTAGTAAGAAGATAGATATTTTCACAGAAATACAGCAACAAGCTGACGCTTCGACTAATTTTTCAAAAAAAAGTATTCGACAAGATGGAAATTAACATTAACATTTTTCTTTTGCAGTCATGTCTCTGGACTTCTGATGATGATTTTTGTCCCTAACAACAAATAAATGCTTAACCACAATAAAAATAAATGAAGAAGAAGTGTGACAGTTATGCCACAATGTCTCTCTTTATGTGCCTCATTTTCCACTGTAAAGGGAAAAATCTTGGTAGTTACAGTAACATATGGTCCTTTTTTCAAATAAAAAACTTTTATTTATCACCATTTATACCAGTGATTCCCACCTTTTACTTTTGAATGACACAAATTATATCATCATGTGAGTTTTTACAGATGTTTTACCACAGAAACATCAACTTCTTTTATGGCTTTATTATTGGATGGAATTATGGTTTTATGAAATTATGGAGATCCCCTGGAACCCCCCTCAAGGACCCCACTGTTTAAAAACATATATACTAGAACAGAGAAGTTGAAATGGCCCTACCCTAATAGGGTTTTGGAGTGCACAAGTTGCTCATTTTCATGTCAACACCCTACCTTGTTCCTTTAAGTGACTGGAAATCCTTCTCAAACCAAATGTGTGAATTACCCAGAAGAATTTTTTAGATGTGAAACTAAAGATAAAATCTAAACATAACTTGATACCTTCAGGGTAGCTGCGAACAGGCTTTTTTAAAATGTGCAAAATGAAGAGTTTTTGAATTGTTAAGAAAGGGGGACATCCAAAGAGAAAGGGTTTTTGCTCAGAGCAGAAGTTTCACAATGACAACTGAAACGCCTTCTTTTATATAACATATAGGCAACACGGGAAGTGAGCAGCACCACAAGCAGGCGTCTGCAAGAAGAGTGACAAGAGAGCTATGGAGCACCACATCTTCCTGTTAACCTTCATTGTAACTCTTGGTAAGGGCTAAAATTTTGCAGAATAAACAGACAGGGCTGTGTTATAAGCATGGAAAAAGATTTGATTTTGAGGCTAAAACTGAGCAAAAGAATTGTGGCTCATTACAGTATTTCTTTGAAAACCTTATCCGTCCGTTTGCTTGAGTGTTGAATCACTTTTCAAATTCTGCTTATGACATTTTATTTTTCTCAGGTTAATTAAGATCCACTCGGCAGCTTTATGCAGGTTTTGATTTGTTAACAGAAATAACGGAAAATAAATAAAAATGTTGCTACATTATCTGTCGTCACCATGTTTTTAGAGAGGCAAATCAACTTAATTTTCCTGAATGTTAGAGTAAAATGTAATTATAAAAAATGCACTTGAGGATTCAAAGTAAAAACACTTGTGACCAAAAAATAGTTGTTGTGAATGTTTTAAAAAGAATTTTCCTGATGTTTTCTAGTTGTGTATCCATTCATTTGATAAGGTTTTTCCTAAGGAGAAAATGGAATGTGGAATTAAAGATGATGTTGGGCTACATTATCATAATTTTCTACTGAATGTAAACTTCAGTATTGAAGAAACTAAATTGTAATAATTTAATGCAAACAGATTAAAAGCTACAGGAATATATGAAATTAAAGATGAGGTTTTGAAAGTAAGGATGCTGAGTGTGTTATACAGTGTCAGTTGTTGTTGTTCGAGTCTTCGTTTGATAATCATTTAATAATCATTAAACCTATTCCTAAATCTTCAAAAACATGATTCTAAGATACTTCTCAGCTAGAGGAATAAGTCTAATCAGTTGTAAAACTGTTTTCTGACTCTTAAATTGACTTGTGGACCACCTTGCGGGGAGATGTCTGCTGGTGAACCAGCAAAATGTCTTTAGAAAAGCAAAACATTTACTTTAATTTCAAGGAGATGTGCTCCACATTTGTTTTATTGATTTTAAGAAGATGTCTGAATGAATTAATAGGGAATTTCTACAATATAGTAAAAACTATAAACTGTATAAAATATATGTTTTGGCTTCCTGTCATTTGTGGAGCTCCCCAGACAACAATTAGACAGTTGCAGAAGGGCTGCTATTTTGCGCTGCTTTCCAATCTTTAACAAACCAGTATTGGAATAAATCTACTTAACAAATTAGTGTGTTGAAACATCTGTAGCTACCTATTCCAAGTTACCCGACACTTACCATAAAAGACAGAGTGTTATTAGTAGCGAATAAAGCAAACTATTTCCATTGTTCCATGCACTATGGAACTGGAAACTGGTTGTTAATCTGACTGGTGATATCTTAGTCTTTTATTCGACTTCTTCTCAAAGATGATTAGCAAAGCTTCGAGCATGTACTGTTGCACGTGCAAGTGAAAACACCTTTACAACATATGTCACAAATGTAGTGTACCCGCTATGCATTGGATATAAGGCATTTGCCAGAGATGTATGCTTTTAATTCATTACACATTACTTTCCTTTACGCCATCCTTTTCATGTTTCTATGAAGACTTACAAAACTTAAAAATGTTTTTTGTTCACAAATTGCAGCCATCCCAGGCTCTTTGACTTTCAACATTGATTTGACCAGTCCTGATGTCTATAATGGGGAGAAAAATTATTTCTTTGGATACAAAGTGCTTCAATTCATGTCTGGAAAAAACAAAGGGTAAGTTTCGATTTGATGTAGTAGTTCAGTTGATATTAAAAATTGCAGTAATTTGTTATTGCTCAAAATATTAAGTTGTTTGTTAACACATTACAAGAAGAGTATAACAATTAACACTAGTTACTGCATTAATAGACATTTACTAACAGTTAATTAATGTGTCATGTAATCACTTCTCAACAATCCTCATGTTAACAAAGGTACTATTCATTATTTTCTAACCATACTATTAACAATAGTTAACAGTAATGCCCATTAACTAACATTTGAATCCTACAATGAGAAGCATTTAGACACAGACGCTTAACCCTAACCCTAATAAAGCATTTATTTACTCGAATTAACCGTTTTTTTAAAGTTCTTTGTAACCCTTATTGTAAAGTTGAAAACATATTCCTTCAGTTACACTTCATTAATGCATAACAGCACTGAATAACTTAACCGCAAGAAATAATTTAATAACCTGAATTACCAGTTTATTAAAGCTCTTTGTGACCCTTATTTTAAAGCTGAACCATTTACCCCTTAAATGACTATCAGTAGTGTGGTTTTAAACTATTGAATAATGTATGAATTACTATCTTAATTAACACGAAGACTGCTAATTAATGATTACATGGCACATCAATTACCTGTTATTAAATGCTTATTACTGCATTAATTAATATTCATTAATGTACCCTTACTGTTAACATTTATTAGTTGTTCAAATTTCAATCAGCTATGTATATTAGTGGTTTCCTGTTGTGCGTGTAACTTTAGCTAAAAATAATTCAATTTCCTTTAACTCTGACTCATGGGTTCCATCAATGAAATATCTATATTAGCGATTAGAGGAAGGTCTGAGTTTACTGATTTTTATGGGAGAAATGAACATGATCATGAATCAGGGACAATTCCTTCATCCCTTAGCAAAGCAACAATTGCAGACATTTTTCAAAGGCCACATTTCTGTGAACATTCTGGCAACAAAATGGCATTTTTCAGACAAAGAAATCAGGAGAGCAACAAACTCTTGCGAGGTCTTGCAAGAGTAGTAAAATAAAGTACAAGCATCAGCTGTACCTGGTTATGGTTTGTTTGTTGGTTTGTTTGTGTGGGTATAGACTCTGAGATTTCCACACACTTATATCTCATATGTGGCTCCATTAACAACAGGCTGATTGTAAGACGTGTGTGGTGAAACAAGAACGTGACTTGTCAATAAATGCAGCTCCAGCTTCTCCAAACAGAAGTGGAGTCTGCTGTTTCTCTTCCGCTGCTGAAAGTGAAGGGGTTATTCCTGAAGCACATGCCCAGTTCCCACACAGACACGGAGCAGTAAAACACTAACACTGACATTCAGTCTCCACACTCAGTCACATTCTGATGGACAGGGACAGGATCATCATTCTGAATGTCCATTCGTCCACTGCTAACATTATAGTCTCGTCTCTTTAACGAAACCTTAAATACGATGAAGAAGTGCTGCTGTTAGCTGAGCCAGGAGGATGATGGAGGAGAGAAGCTGGCACACTTACCGTGTATTGTTATACCGTGCACCTGCCAAATGTGTTTTGCCATATTGGTATTGTGCCCTCTTTTGCCAGAAATACATTTGTGACAGGTGTTGCACTGTGACATGTCTGCCTCGACATGTTTTTAACAAAATGAAGCCACGATTGGAGCATCTACAGTCATGAGAGCGTACAGCTCTAACCTTACCCAGACTTGTTTTGTGTGCAACATTTATTTAGGATTCGACTGGTGGAACCAAGATTAAAATTTATTAATGATGGAATCGAAACTTTGGAACTGGGTCTTGATACCCAACTCTATGATAGTGGTGGTCAAAGCACACCCCAAAACTGGTGGAGTCGGTCAGCAGATACCAGGAGCAACATCTGAGTAACGGCTGAGATACTTTCAGCATCTGTCAGCCAAAACATTAAAACCACTGACAAGTGAACTGACTTTACTTTGACACATACCCTTAACATTACTGCAGACCTTGATATGCTGTTTACAGATTAGTAGAATGTTTAGTAGTTTAGTACAGTTCAGTCTACAGCCCTAACCTTGCCCTGACTTGTGTTGCGTACAGTGTTTATTTAGGAATCGATTGGTGGTTTTCTTAATGATTCCGATGTAATCAAAACTTTGGTAACCGCGACTAATTTGGAACTGGGTCCCAGTGCCTAACTTTACTGAGGTCCAGACTAGACAGACACTACAGACTAGATCTGGGCCCAAACGCAGACCACAAAGATAACAGTTTAATGATATTTATTAGAGACAGACAAAATTCAAGTCGTGAGGCATGCAGGGGTCAACACCAGAAAAAAGTCCAAAATGAATAAACAATTCCACAAAGGGCAATCCAAAATCCAAACTATAGTCTAGAAAACAGGGAGGCAAAACAAGACAAAAAGAAAAGCAACAAAGAACATAATCTGACGTGGACAAAGGGCGCACATGGATTTAAATACACAGAGAGGGAGGATATAATCTGACACATTAGGGTGGAGAAGATAACAGGACACAGGTGACACACATTAAGGTAAAAACAAGGAGTGAAACACAGGGAGGAAATGTCTGGCTAAAAACACTACAAATAAAGAGTTGAACACTAGGAGACCATAAAGAGACTACAAACCCTTCAAAGTGAAACATTAAATAAACTACAACCATCAAACATAAGAATTTGGGGTAGGAATGGGTAGGGGAGGAGACCATGCACACCTCAGAGACCAGAGTTTGTACAATTCCACATCATTAGTGTAACTTGTAATGTGGTGTCTTTATCTCATACACTTTTTGCGTTTTTAGTGTGAAATTTACGAGTAGTTCCGATTAGCCATAAGATTTTGGTGGTTTATCACAGCATCCTGTCATCAACGGAGATCATCGCAACACTCATTTTTGTTGTCACTGGTAAAGACTGTTACCATGGTTTTCATGGCTATTGACCTCATCCACAGGATAATTATTACTGCGCCTCTAAATGGATCTGGGGCGATATGTAACCGTGACCAATCCCAAAACATCCAATGCTTCAAACGTGAAGGTATATACACGGCAACAACAATGCAGAAATATGAAGTATAATCTCTGTGTATTTTAAGCACTAACACAAATGCTACTCTTGCAGAAATGTCTTTCAAAGACACAAAAATACCAGTCAAGCACCTTGGCCTGTCAATAGCTAAACATTCTACACAATCCCAGTTCACAGTAAGAAAATGACAAGACTTGATATGTTTTGCAACACTAAAAATACAGTTTGTCTGTGACAATTATTAAAAGGTCAAGTTTCTTTCGCTTGTCATGTTCTGATCTAGGTTTGCAGTCCAAGTGTGGCGCATGAATGTAACGAGAACTCCTATCTGAACAGTGTGTGTTACAATGTGACACATCAGCTTCAGCAAATCTCCTTTTTCACCCCTGCCTTCCAAGGTAAAGCATGTAAGAGAATATAGATGTTCTAACCCTGTTTGCGTTATTTTTTTAGATAAAGCATTCTTGTTCTTAATAGTCTTTCTACCCTTGTTTTCTCTTGACATTTCTTCAGAATGTACAAAAAAGACAGTGGACCTTGTCTTTCTATTTGATGGATCAAACAGTATGACCGATACAGAATTCGAGACAAACAAACATTTCATCAAGGATATAATGAAAAACCTTAATGGCACATCAATCAAGGTCACTACACTGCACATCAAGTATTCATAGAGGACTTATTTTGATCCATATCTTCATTTGAATGCTATATTTCACCATCTTTCTTTCAGTTTGCAGCCGTCCAGTTCTCATTGAACCCCAGGAAAGTTTTTGACTTCAATGACTATCAAGCTGGAATTGCTCTTGATAAACTGGAAAGTGAATCTCATATGAAGAGTCTCACCAACACATACAAAGCACTCAAATTTGTATTGTAAGTTCAGTTTACATTACACTTCTGAATAACATTAAAATAAAAATCTTCCCCAGTACGATTTTAAATTATGAGCATCTTATTCTTAAAAAAAATGCTGGTACACAGATGAAGTTTTGTTTATTTTGGGCATTTGAAATCATACTGTTAAATTTGTTTCAGAAACAACATTTTTGACAACCCAGCTACAGGGGCCTCTCCTGATGCAACTCAAGTTGTGGTAGTAATCACAGATGGAGATCCCAGTGATTCAAATGGCTATTATCACATCATTGAAAAATATAATGAAAGGAACATAATTCGCTTTGTCATAGGGGTAAGCTGTGGTGTCACATAACATGTCTTTTTTCTGTCTATTAACAATATCATTGTTGATCAACGTTATTATATGTGGAACCCTTCATGTTTTTTGTCTTATAGCATTTCTCTCACAACTGTAGCCCAGTACAGTCTTAAAATGTGTGGCTTGTATTGATTTGAGGGGTTTTTTTTTTCATGCTATGCATAACTGTCTTGTTTTACTTGGAGATATTTCATAATTTTGAGTGCCAGTCTGGTTTCAGGTCAAAGATGCGAAATTGGAGAAATTTAAAGAGATTGTTTCAGAACCAAAAGACAAAAACGCCTTTAAAATTGAGCACTATAACGGACTCACAGGAATACTGGAGAACTTACAGAAAAAGATCTTTAAAATGGAAGGTGACGTTCAGTTGTTCATTTACCTATTCGTACAATACTGATGTTAAAAAAAGAAAAAAATAAAGAATTTTATCTATCTTGCGTGTCATTGAAATAACAAATGTCTTTATATTTAGGCACTAAATTGGCTCTGGCAGGAGAAATGAAGAATGAAATGTCCCAGAGTGGATTCAGTGCTGTCTTCCACAAAGTGAGTAAAGTAAACTATAAACTTAAATCTTTTTTTTTTTGCACATTTCAAGCTCAAAAATTTGAATCTTTAATTTCAGAATTGACATTTGACATTGCTGAGTGTGGTATCAGTGAAACGTTTCCATTATATCAATCAATTTTTAAAATATCAGACAAATAAATGGATAAACTCGTGCAAGAGCAACCATACCGTGCTGAAAGACAGCTCTTCCAAATGTGCCATTATTAAGCACATTATGGAGCGCTCACACTACTCAGACAATCCAGACTTTATGAATCAATCATGCTTGAGCATGGTACAGATGACCCAGTATGAGTGCACCCTTAAATGAGTGTACTGGTAGAGGCTTCACTTACCTCTGTTCTGTGACCAGAACCGCACATTTCCATCAACAGGACAGACTGATTCTGGGTTCAGTGGGATCTAACAGCTGGCGCGGTTCTCTCCAAGAGCTTCATGAGGGTAAAACAACCCAGATTGAGGATCCACATATGCTGATGGACTCCTACCTGGGTAATGAACATAAATTAGCTAATTTCATTTTAACAATTTTTTCATTATTTGGCTTGAGATACTGATTTTCTGTTTTATTGCAGCTGTATATTATTTACAACGCCTTCACAAGAGCGTAATAGCATTAATTTTCATTTCTTTCACTACATTAAATAGCAGACGTTGTCATATATTACTATTTCAGGATACTCTACTGCTGTTGGAGAGAAGAGAAACGCTCCTCTGTATTTTGCGGGTGCACCGAGATTTAATCACATGGGACAGATCGTACTTTTCAGACATGATGGCAAGAACTGGAATGTAGTCGAGAGAATTAATGGGTCCCAGGTTAGTAACTGTCTCGAAAAGGTTATTTTTTTTATCAGCTTTTTAATTCATATTCAAAACCTTCAAGGTGCCTATGAAAGCTGTTTTCATATGCCACCATTAGAGCTAGTGTCTGTAATTTTTTTAGCCATTTATGATCAACTAATCTGTCCTTAAATGCTCACAGAAGGAGCAGCTTTAATTTCATCTTGAAAAAAATTTACTTAGTAATCCACAAGCTGTAAAAACTGTTGGAATCTTTCGTGAAAGGACACTTGCACACGGGAGACCACAATGACTCCCTATCACATCTCAAGGCACATGTGGAATTAAACAAAAAAAAGACAGACCGGTTAGCATGCTAATTTTTTCTTTCTCGACAACACTACACATAAATGTTGTGGGCATATTATCATAGTGGTTAATCTTTCTCATGTTAATATGTTTGGTTCCTTTGTACGATTCTGCACTAGGGACAACCCAGGGTGGAGGCATTAGGTTTTGAAGTTGACTTGTGAACGCAATATCTCAAGAATGCTTAGAGGGATTTTCTTCAAACGTTGCACTAATGTCCACTCTGACCCAAGGATGTACTGATTAGATTTTGGAGGTCATAGGTCAAAGGTCTAGGTCACTGTAGCCTCATATGGACCTGACTTGTGAAGGTAAAACAAATTCAGATTAAAGCCAATGACAGTTAGATTTGATCGTACAGAGAGATGCAGGGGTTACAATTTTCTTGGCCGATACCAATTTTTGCCTATTCAATTTTTTTTCAAAAAACTATAATTGACAGCATATACAAACAAAAAGGTCAATTCTTGTTCAATACAAAATGTTATTTTCATTAAAGAAATTATTCAATTGAGTTAAGAACTCAGAAGAATAAAGCGCTTTGTGACTTGAAAGATGTAACTTACACACTCTTATAACTTCACAAATTAGTTTACCAAACAAAAAGCAGCTGAAACAGATTTGTATAATACAACAAATGTCAAGTTACTGATATCATTTTCACATATGTTTAATAGATAACACGACGACCTCTTTTTTGTTGTCCACAAGCTACAAACCTCCAAATCAATGTTAATTTTGGCAGCTATTTAAGATTCAGTCTTCAGATGAAATGCTGTTTAGTTTTGGTCACATTTTAGTCACTTTATTTCATTAAAGTTTTAGTCTAGTTTTATATCATTACATTTTTGTCAAGTTTTCATAAAACTCAAAGTAAACTAATTCAATGTGCTTGTTGTTGTGCTTGTCTCCTGGTATTGTTTACAATTTGACTCCCATATACTTAACTATCTGTGTAATCCAAAGTTTATTCGGAACTTACTTGTACTAGCACCGTTTATCAGTTTTAATAATTTAACCTTTACTTTTCAGATTGGTTCCTACTTCGGAGCAGAGCTGTGCTCAGTAGATGTCAACTCAGACGGTAACACTGACTTCCTGTTGGTGGGAGCGCCACTGTTTTACCATTCTCAGGAGAAGAGAGAGGGCCAGATATACGTCTACACACTGACTGATGAGGTGGGGGCGATTCCGTGTTTGATTGTTGGATAATTAATGCATCTATATTCTGAATGAATAACCAGGTGTTCTTGTTTCCACAGCTGCAGCTAAAAAGTGAACTGAGTGTGACTGGAGCATCCATGGGCAGATTTGGCACCAGCATAGCTAGTCTTGCAGATCTGAATGGAGATGGCCTCAGGGACGTTGCTGTTGGAGCCCCCCTTGAGGATGAGAACAGGGGGGTGGTGTACATCTTCCTCGGTGACAGACACCAAGGGATACGCAGCACTTTCAGCCAGGTGATACAAAGAAAATAAGACACAGTAAATCTTTGATTTTGTTTTAAAAAGGAAGGGAGTTAGTCGACGATTTATTTATATCATCAGGACACAATAATTCTGGTATTTAACATCATGAACCAATCGGTCGTTTCCTGAGAAATCACACAATGCAATTCTCATATCCCTATTATTCCAGAGAATCATGGGACAGAAAATACGGCCTGAGATGAGGTTCTTTGGACAAGCCATTGATGGGGACATTGATCTTGGAGACGACGGACTCCCAGATATTGTGGTTGGATCACAGGGCATGGCTGCTGTCTTAAGGTATAGATACTGTCTGTATCAATTATATATAATTGCTGACCTAACAAATCTAACAAAGCCAGATTAGATCCCAGGGCTCAGAGAGTATGAGTGGGGCGCGTTGGCTGCAAATATGTCTGACCAATCAACTCACTTATTCTGTTTATGGTACATGGTGAGTGTCTATATTAAGTGACTAATTCTAAAACAGGTCAATTTAGTTTTTTTAGGACAGCTAAACAATTGGATAACAATTCAGATTAGAGGACATATTAAGTAGTTTCTTTAATAGCTAGGATATTAGTAACAAAGTGGCATTTGTCAATATAAAGCCCTTATTTACAGTATGTATCTTTCTGCATGGCCATATTATATATACTATACTACAACTTTTCGGCCATCGCAGTCAGCTGGTTGGTCAACTGTCACTTCCCTGCGACATTCAGGCCGTCTGTCTGCTCAGGGTATGCAGCCTTTTGTCAAAAAGAGCCTGTCTGCTTACGTGATAAACAGCCACATGCCAACAGGAAACAACACAAAATGCTGGATTTCCTGTGACTGTTGTTACGATTTCTTTGTCAACTTTATCAGTGGGATGCATTGTGTTGTGATTCTATGATTTCACACTTCTTACATAGCTGGCGCGGTCAGGCTACCCTACCCTAACAAGTAATGGTACCAATGGAAATCACCTGCAATGATCTTATAATTCTTACGTGTGCCATACCGTACTAAACGGCTTAAGTCTGGAAATTGTTTCACATTACTTAAAACCTTAACGTTGTTTGCCCATTAAGGGGCCTTAAAAGAGTGGAAACTGGGTTACAGTTTCCTGTGGAAATATATTCCACTTTACAAACTTAAGTTTTGCTGAACTAATTCACAACTAATTCACATTAACTTGTTATTAATTAGCTTTAGTTAAGCACCAACTAGTTTGGAGTTTTGTTACATATGAAAATAATTTATGTATGATATGTTAGTAAGAGCAAAAAACTATTTTTATGTTGCTATTACATTATAAGGCCCCCACTGAGGAAAACGCTACAGTTCTAATTCAGTACAACATATTTATGAGTTTTGGGGGAAACGTTATACTTTTATTTTCTGACCGATACGGTCATGTACTGTAGAAAAAGGTCCATTAATAGGGCTTCAAATAAATTGCCCGAGCAAAGTGAAGTATAATTATGGACTGATGTTGTGTTTCCTCATGATGCGTGCATTAATATATAATCACCATGTGCACAGTCTAAATATCCATTTTCTATTTTTGCATGAATATTTTTCAGGTCCAGGCCCGTCTTTGATGTCACAGCTCATCTGTCTTTTCATCCCAAGGAGATAAGCACTGATGACATTGACTGCCTTGTAAACACAGAAAAAAGTATACCAGCGGTTATCTTGACTGCTTGCTTTGAAGTGATAGAGATGACCAAGAGAAATGCAGGTAGAGAACTCATGTGCTTTATTAATGGCTGCTCATACTGCCCCCATCAATGTGTTAGTTTAATCCTGCCACATGCCTTTTCAGGGGAACCAAGCTCAGGACTAAACATCTCCTGCATGTTCGATGTGGATCCACTGAGGCAGGCGTCTCGAGGCTTCTTCAGTCAAGCTGACAAGAAAGCCAGGAATCATAACATAGTCTATACACTATGGGAAAACTACACCTGCTTCAACTACTCTGTCCACATGCCAGTATGGAGATCCATTAATAATATTCACCCAAATATTCTATATCCGTACATCTATAAATAGTCACTATGTAGCCATTTTTAGGCGGAGATTGCCTCATATTAACAAATAGATGCGTCTGTACTCTACTCTAAGCCACAAATAATGCCACCAGTGTGATTTTTAGATAGCTAGCTGGAGTAACGAGTGTATCAATGCAGCGCCCGAGTCTACCGTAGTTCTCTGACATTGGTTGTTCTTTGTTGTTTGGCTAGTTGTTAATCACTCCAAGCTGCTTTAAAATCATCCGGTTGTGGGTCAATCTAACAAAATTTCACAGCCTTGTCTCAGCGTTGCACCTCAAAGGCTCACACTGTTGGTACTGACAGTGGATTGGACACATTTGATTATTACTACCTCTGATGCAGTTTCAGAGGCGGAATAACTTTGACCCCCATTACCACTTTTTGATATTAATACAGCGAGGTGCAAAAGAGGCACAATAGGCCCATATTGAATGGGCTGTGTAAAAGGGACTAATATCTCAGGTAGTCATTTTCCAGATTTTCCATTAATCCAAACAACATACATTAAATCTAACATGGCTATACAAAGCATGTTAGATATATGAAAGAACTTATGTTTGTTTCAATGATTAACAGTTGTAAGCTTCAGCTGACGTACAGTGTGGTTTTGCTTTGGACCTAGAACTTAATGGCTCTCTGCCACTGATTGTGTCCAGCCATGGACGTTATTGTAAACACTTTCAGATCTAAAAAGTGAAAACAACTCAAAAAGATCTTTAGCCAGCATTTTGTCTCTTCTTGAATGTTGAAACCAAATAGTTTGAATAAGTGTTTAAGTGTTCTTTCTGCAATGTTGAGAAACAGATGACTCTGTTTTATTCTTGTAGGTATGCGTGAAAGACACATTATCACCCCTAGGTATCAAATTAAACTTTTCCCAAGAAGACAGTGAAAATGCAAGCTTTGTCCTGAACGTGGACAGCAATCAGCAGGCTTTTATTGAGGTAAGGAAAGCAGAAATCTACAATTAGTCACATATGCATTTGTAGCGATTTTGCTTTACTCTAAGGCACCTGTGTTGGGATGGAAAACATCCTTTACCACATTGTAGGCACTAGAATGTGAAATTTAATTTTGTTTTAAGGATGTGATTATCATTTTTGATCATTTTTGGTTACACTTACTTTTTCCAAGTGAGGATTTGCCTTTGACACAAATGAAGAATGCCTTTTGCCGCTTGTGATATGAAAGAGGTGAAATTATGATATTTTTACCACCTTAAGTTCAATTATTCTCGACTTACACCACATCATATTGTCAAATAATTTGTTTCTAATGAAGACACACGTATTCAACAGCCAGTCATAAAAATCTATCTGAGAAAAAGTTTTTCAGAATTTGTGACACAGGCACCATCTCTTATTATTCCTAGCCGGTCTGTGACGGTTTATATAGGGTACAAAATTACTGTCAGTACCGTGTTTTAATAAATGTTAACATTTATGTGTGTTGTTTTTACAGATTCCCTTTCAAAAGCACTGTAGAAAAAATGACACCTGTATTGCCGAACTTGAGGTGGACTTCAACTTCATGTACGTCAAACACATCACAGCGACGGTGTCAAAGATATCAAGACAAAATATGAGAAGTTGTATCTTTCTCTTAGGAAACCCACATTATTGGTGGCAGAAGATAGCTATTTCAACCTGTCTGTAAAACTGTCCAATCACGGTGATGACTCGTACAACACCAGCCTTTCAATGCACTATCCTCCAGGCCTCTCCTTCTCCAGGATGGTTCTGACAAAGGTGACTTGAGGACTAAATTTCTATAACATATCTTGTATTGCTTGTAACCTATTTCATTGAACATGTGCACACCAGCTTGTTTAAGAAGCAGTCCTGGGATTTTTCAAATCGATGTCTGTGTGCAGGTCATTTCTGCATATGCGATAAGACTTGAATGGAACCTATTGTGGCTTCAAAGGGAAGTCTCACGTACATGTCTATGCCACCAGTGTTAATTTGTAGCGGATGAAGACCAAAGCGAAGACGTAAATGAGAAATTATGGCGCCTGTGAGACCTCTGTGACTTCTATATTCCACTTGATGCGTCAGAGTAGCAGCTCCAGGCTAGATTACCTACTTAGCATTAATACAATGCATCAATGCACTGAAACAGCTGATCATGTGACTTAATGCATAAGCCTGCAGACACTGTCAAGAGGTCTAGTTGTTTGGATAAAAGAAATTTGATTTGGTAATTTAAATGTAATATCCCTGTCAGATGAGGCAAAACATCACATTGTCTTTACTTGACTTAAATGTGAAGAGGAAGGAGTTTGCAAAAAGGATTTGAAACCCATCACCGGATGTGGCCTGTCAGAGGAGGAAGTGTTTTTAAGCATAACTGCAAAACTGCCAACTGCTGTTCGCCCCTGCAGACAAGTATTAAGGCATACATACAAATTCTCATACGCGCTGTGTGATGTTTGTTTCCAAGAAAAAAAGGTATAATTTAAAATTCTTAAAAATGGCACCTGTGATCTGTCCTTCATCAAGAACTACAGAATACAAATATGTATTTTTTTTTTTTTTTTTTTTTTTTTTTTTTTTTTTTAAGTTTTTCCTGCTTCACTGTAAAGAGTGTATGTCAACCAAAGGCTGCATTTTTCACACTGTATGTGTGTAAGCAGAATATTGGACAAGAATTGGCTTCCAAACTATCTGTGATATTACAAATCATGCTTGTAGTCTTCAAATCTGTTTTTCACTAAGCTTTAAACTCTCACCATGAATGTGAAAACAACCTCATGGAGTCAGATTCAGATATGTCTGAATTTCAAACCGCAGCATCACGTAGAATAACACATTTTTGACTGGGTTGGGATTTTAAAATTAAACATACCTGCATTTTATCGAGATATAATTCAGAGCTTTTATTTCCTGAGGATCACAGTTCATATGTGTTTGTACTTTTCTTTTTTTACTTGAAACAGTGGACTAGACCAACACTCCACAGCTGTCGTGATCAAGAGGTCCTGGACAAAACTGTATGTGGTGTCAGCCTCCCAGTCTATCGCAGCAGATCAGTTGTGAGTAGACACAAACACACCGCAGTTCAAGGAAGTGAAAGTTCAAATCAAGAAATGTGATAAACTGCCTGACCCAATGACATTTTCAACCTTCTCTGATGTGCTCGTTTTCTCATCAAATCACACTGTTGCTTTTTTGTTATTTTTTTTTCTGTGAAGGCAACATTTGAAGTTTCTTTCCACATCATGAATGAATATGACTGGAACGACACTGTTTTGGTGACTGTAAGAGGACTAAGGTACTTCATACAATCCTGCACACAGAACACAGACAAACACTATCCAACTATCTTTACATATTTCATGTTTTATATTCACAAAAACTGATGTTTTTCACTCCCTCAGTGATAATACAAACTCCACCAAGACCAATTCCCTGACCAAAAGCATCCCAGTACAGTTTGAAATTAAGATGGCAGTCACAGTGTGAGCAGAAGTGCCCTTAAATCATACTTCTTCTATTTAGTTAACATCTCTCACAGCTGTCATATTGTGATTATACCGTCTTCTTTTTCAGGAGAGAAGACACCATCTCATATCTGAATTTCACAACAGAGGATACTGCACCTAAGAAACTTGTTGTAATATACAAGGTGAGGCAGCAAATGAATATGCAACAAGCAACCATACAATCCCAGAGCAAAGTTTATCTAATCAGTAAGTACGAATCAAATTGCAGTTTTAGAGCTGCATTAACTGCTTACTTGGCTGTCTGTGGGCAGCTGAACAGGCACCAAACACAACAGTGACACAGTGTCATTGGTTTCATGGAAAAAAAGGTAATTCCCCCTTCCCGGTTTCTTTTATTGTTGTATAATTGTGAGAATGAAATGCTTCAGGTCAAACAAATTTTAATTTTAGACAAAGACAAGCACAACTCCAGCATTATAATCTTCTGAATGCACACACGTTTGCACAAATGCACACAAATTCTTGGTTGCAGCGAGCCGTGGATTGAGCTAAACATATGCCAAAATCAGGCGTAAAATTGTATAGTTAGTAGTCAGCTTAATGAAATAAGAACCGTCAGCCTGTTAAGGGTTATAAATCCATTTGTAAGGCTCTGGGACTCCACTGAACCACAGTGAGAGTCATTATCTACAAAGGGAGACAACTTGGAACAGTGGTGAACCTTCCCAGGAGTGGCCATCTTACCAAAATTCACCCAAGAACGCTTCAACAGCTCATCCTGGAAGTCACGAAAGAACAAACTTCCAACAAAAAACTGAAGGCCTCATAAAAGTCAATGTTCTTGATTCCAAAATAGGAAAGACTCTGGGAAAAAAAAAAAAAAAAAAAATGGCCAATAAGACAATAAGAAAATCATAGCAACAGTCAAACATGGTGGTGGTCTAGGGTTGCTTCAGTACCTGGACGAATTTCCATAACTGACGGAACCATGAATTCTCCTCCTGAATTTCCGAAGGAGAACGTCTCCACATCAGTTTGTTACCTAAAGCTCAAGATTACACAGCAGGATAGTGTTTCCCTGAGCCAGGGTCTGCTCTTGCCTCATGTTTCAAGTGTTTACGCTATGCGACGCTAACTGGCCGGATGCTGTTGTTTCATATTTACCAAACAGACATGAGTCTGATATTAGTCGTCTCAGCAAGGTAGTTAAACTGTGCATTTATGAAGTGTCAAACTATTATCAAATTCTGTTTCTCCCTTTCCACAGATAGATAATCCTGGTTTGAAAGCTTTTCCTGTCAATGTGTCCCTGTTCTTCCCAACTGAGCTGGAATATAATTTTGAAATGAACAACTATCAAGTATCTGTCGCGCAGGTAACTGATAGAACATTTCTTATTTTCGCAATACTGTGTTTACAATTAGAAATGCTGACCAATTACTTTTCATTTTTCAAGAACAAAACTCAATGCACAGCCAGTACTAAGATGACGTCTGAAGTAAGTAAAACATACTTTGAATAAAATATTGTATTGAGCATGTCATTAAAGGCCTTCTGTATAACAGAGTATTGCTGTGTTACAGTACTGCTCACAGGAAAAGAACTGCAAACTCATCGTGTGTGACACTTTCATCTTGGAAAAAGAGTCAACAACTGAGTTTAGACTGTCAGGTGACGTACAGTTCAGGCATCTGAAACAGCGTGCAGCGGTATGTGGCAACACTACATGGCAACACACAGACTATTTGAGTTGGTGACAATTTTAGTAACCGACATGCTCTTGCTTAACAGAACATTTCCGTTGTGAAACGCTACACTGGAGACAGTGCAGAGGTTAAATTTAAGAGCTTTATGCGTGTGAGCTATGACAAGCAACGATATGTGCTGGATTCTCATAAACAACAGGTACTTGGAAGTTTCATTTATAAGCTACTGCTTTTAACGATTTTCTTTATACCTAAAAATTCATTTTATATTAACAGCATAATAAAGATGGTTCAACTAAAGGTGGTCTGGGGGAAAACAATGGCCCAACCATGAAATGGGTACACACAGTCTACACATGAGCCAGCAATACCACTTCATCCACCAGGATATGAATTCCTCACTCTAATAAACAAAACTTTTTTACGTCCTCTGCCGGCAGACAGAAGTTCGGGTCGAGTTCATAATACCGCCGTATCAACTGCAGATCATTTTCACTGGAGTTGGATTGGGATTCTTGCTGCTGGTCATCATAACAGTCATCATGTTTAAGGTGAGGGTCATTTTCCACATTGAATGTTTTCATTCCAAACCACATTCCAAAGCTTAAAGGCAAAATTCAATCTTCATATGCAGTGCTGGTGATGTTCGTAACTGATTTTCAAATTTAATAGCTTCTCAGCTATTAAATGGATCTCTATAATGATATTTTTTTTCTGTCCATCACAAGTTGGGCTGCTTTAAGAGGAAAAAACTTTATCAAGAGCAGGAGGAGGAAAAGGAGGAGGAGGAGCAAGATTTTGCACCTCTGGCTTGTGCCCCTGCCGCCACTGAGGTGGTTGACAAATCTGAACAACTTCCAGAGGAAAAATTGCCTCTTAATGATGATACTGCAAGCAGCAGCACACTGGACTAAGTTCTTAAGCATCATTGTACAAAAACTGTGATATTGTTTATTTCTTTTCTTGCCCAAGAAGTTAAATATTTGCCATGGCTGGCTGTAAAATATAAAACTCAAACTCGGAGATGATTAGTTCAGGCCAGCATAACACTGGGCACCTCTGTTGTTCATCACACAGCTTAGACTACGTTGACATCAGGCGCATCGGGCCCCCATTCTGGTTCTTTCAGGACATTGTGAACAGTATTAAACACATGGAATCAGATATTTTCAGATTTCGGCCTCTATGTGGCTCTAATTCAGATTTTTTTCAGATTTTACTCAGTCCCTCAGTCTGAACATCAGAAATCAGTAAGACATTTATGTCACTCTAGACTGACGCTTAATTACATGCAGAGGGAAGGAGCAGATGGGAGTCACTCAGTGAAAACAAACGTGGAGGACGGCGGCAACGGGTCCTCAGTGGGAATTCAGTTAAACGTTAGAGACTCTGGCATTCGTGGTGACAAATCCGTAGCCCCAATGACACTGCCTTTTCAAGGCAGCTTCCAAGTACCTTTTCTGTGCCTCATCTGTATAAAAGTTGCAGAGGCGGAGTGGGGGTTAGTTTTGGAGACCTTGTAATGCACCTCCAGAAGTAGAAGCAAAGCCATTAATGGGTAAGCCGTTTGGCTGGCCGTTGTTGTGTTACATGTCATGAGCTCTGTGACCCAGGTTCACTGTATGATATGCCACATTGGAGCGTCCTTCAATGGAGGGCTGAGGTGGAGTCTCAGTGTAAAAACGGCTTGTACGAGTAAAATTTGTGGACTTGGATTGCAACCAATCTTTGTTGGCTTCAGCGTCAGAGAAACGTTAAAAGATTCAAAGCTAAGCTGTACAGACGTAGCAGCCAACGCTCCACAAAAAAGTTACTAACATTTTAGCACTCCTTCTCTTCATAATTCTCCTCGTCATCATCTGATAACACACTCGCCTGTCTAAAAATGCACAGTGACTGTACAGAAGAGTACAGAAACTGTAAATCAAATATCTGTGGCCTCCATGTCTGCCATTGACGACTTCTTGTTTGCTTCCATTCACGTGATGTTCACTGGACAATAAAGTTTCATATTTGCCACATTAAAAAAAATAAAATACAAATGTGTAATTCACACAACATGGTGCAACTATACTGAAAAACTGAAAGCGCTAACTCCAGCAAGAGAACACCAGATGTATAGTAGAAAAATCTGCATGTGCCCCGAGGAAGAGTGGCTTTAGGGGTTTCTTCAAGCCTAATTGGCTTAAGTCAATCCAAAATCTGGTGACATTTTTTGGTCCGTTAAGCCCTGAGCTAGTGGCCTTACTCTGCTTAACCTGATACTGTTGATATTTAGCTCCACTTGTGTCTCTTTGTACCACATCCCTTTTTATATGACCACATGGTACAATACCATTTATTTCTCTCACTGTGAGAGTGACACATAAGATTTTGATGGACTGTACATTTTATTTAATGTTTACTGAATTAATTATTAAATGGTAATTTCTGTTTCAGGACAGGGGGGATAAACAAGCATTCAACACCACAGGTGGTGTCACACAGTGTATTGTGCCAAAAAGATACAGAGAAGAACCGAATTGTTTTCTTTCCATTGTTTTGTGTAGATATAGACTTCTTTTGTTTAAAATCTGCTTGTATGGTGTAACATACTTTATGTTCTATCTAAATAAAACAATTTGCCCATCATGTCTAGTACTTACTTTTTTTGTTATGAATTATTCAATATAAAATTGATATATTATTTAGGTAAAAAAAAAGAAGTACCGTTTGAAAAAGCCGGGAGGAAACATAATTCTCCACAAGATCAGGTGACAAACTCGTGGTGTCAATATTGCAGGGGAACCAATTCTGACCTTCCTTCCTTCAAAACTAAAAAAGATGTATGTAAGGGTTCGTACTGTACAGAATTTAGCCATTCACACACTATAAAGCACCTCAACTTCTAAATTGTTACAAAAGTATGGAAGCCAACAGGAGTCTGTCCATCAGAATTAGACAGATGTGATGTCTTTCAGTCATAACCATCACTCACTCACCTCAATGTCAACTGCCACCTCGGAGCATTAATGTATCTCAACCTGAAGAATTACAACTGTAATACTAGGGGTAGTAATAATTTTGATAACCTTAGTTAATATCACATTTGATAATAATGATTTAAGATGGCAGCTTGTAGCATTGTAGCATTGGAGGGGATGTTTTGGTCATATTTGATGTAACCCACCCAATATATTAGAATTACAGCCTTGTCAGCAGGATATGTACAGGTTCTGGTCCGGGCTTTGGTCATCTTGTGCTGACCACTCCTCCCTCTAACCTCCTCAGTTCTTCCAGAATTCAGCAGCCTGGCTGGTATTTGTTTTACCAAGTTCTCCCACACTTCACTGCTCTTCTGGCTGGTTGAATCCAATACAAGATAGTTGGATTAATCGAACATACAATGAATAGCTCAGACTTTTTGGGAGAGTGTTGTAGGAATCAAATTCAGAATTTGTGTATCATTCCCCAAAAACGGGTAATATGTTTGAACATTATATATCTTGTCTTTGTGCTTAGTTAGACTGAAAATATATTAATTAGCAAATTCAATGTATTGTGTTTTTATTCTCATTTTAAACAACATCCCAATTTTTTTGCATTGGTTTGTAATCAACAATCCACATTCTGTCCAATCCACAGTTTCCAAACAGCTTGCTAATATTGTAACTCACTGCGAAGAGGGCCAAGCTACCACTCAACAAAATCCATACTGTTTGCTTTTCAACTCTGTGACACTATTCACGTTCCGAGAAAAAAGAGACTGAAACATTGTTCAGACTGCACTTTGGACCATGGAAAGGGGGGGGGATTCTAAAAAATTCTAGATTTTTTTCAAAGTTAGGTTGTACAGGCTGTGTGTTTACCTTTTCATTTGTCTGTCTCTATTCAGCCACATACTCCCCTCAGCTCTCCCTGCGGCTGTTTACTTGAGCATCACATTAAACAAAAACAACAAATCATCGTTGCCAATTATTTTAACAATCGATTTTTATTCATGTTGTTGGAGCCCTAATTCATATAAATATGCGGCTTAAATTTTTGTGAAGCAGTGCGGGAAAAAATGTGTTTGTTCCTCATATGATTTATCATCTACAGGACATCATTGGTGAATTTCCTTCATCACATTTGTCAACTTTTAAAGACTTTAAAACTTTCTTGCCTGGCGAAGCGGTGAAACAGAAGGGGGCCTGAAATGTAAGGAATATATTAGTCGCATGAAACCGCACAACATCATCTGTAATTGCCCCTTTGATCTCTTTGAAGTCTTATGTTGGATAAAAGACATTAAACACATCAAAAAACATCTTTCTTTTTGTTTTTTTGCAAATGATCAAAGGCTTCTATTCCGGCTCTTCCTATCATTGTGAAGCAGAATTCACCAAGTGTTGGACTGTCAGGGAACGTGAGCTGGGACGTGACCGTCGTAGACAGGTCAGTCTTATCCTACTGATGATGTGTTGTTGCAATAGCAACCTTGCCTTTGATAAATGTCCTTAAATAGCTGAACATTTTGATTTGATTTGATGTGGTTTAATGGTTTCAGTGGGTGAAAAATATGTGGAAGGAGCAGCGTGCCAAAAAAGGGTGGAATAACAACAATAATATAATAAATGATCATAAAAATGACAACAATATTGGCAGGTTTACATCACTAAGTTTTGATTTTCCTTCATTATCTGCTATAAATATAGCTGAATCTTTCAGAAACTCAATTAATGGCCCCCACACCATTACGAAACGTTCCTGTCTCCCTTTCCTAATATAAGTCACCTTTTCCAAAGGAAAATAATCAACATTTACCACACCCAGTGTACAACATTCGGCCTATTGGTCTTTTTCAAAGACATTGCAATTGTCCTTTTGGCTTGTAGAAAACACATATCAATCATTATTTGTTCATTCTTGGTATTACTGTGCTTTGTTGGCTAAAGTCCTAAAATGAAAAGGAGAGGATTCATTAATGTATTTGGAAATAATCTTTTCTAACGTTCCTTTAACTTCTTCCCAGAAGGATTTTACCTTATTGCATTGCCACACATCATGAAACAGTGTCCTCTTAACCTCAGTGCATTTTATACATGTATCCGGAATTTCTCTGTTGTACTTATTTAATTTGACTGACGTGTTATATGTTGTCAGGAGCCATTTATACTGGTACAGCCTAAATCTAGTATCGATCGATTGTTGTGATGCAGTCACTTCTGTTGTAAACTGTAATGTGCCAAAGAAGACAAAATTTAGGGGGAAAAGGAGGAATATGTGTAAAAAAAAAGATCCACTGTCCTGTAAAGAAAAAAAAGAATAAATAAATAACAAAATTCTGGATCCAAGTGATGAGCTAGATCCCCACTAAAATGTAGTCGATTGTTCCTCAGACAATTTCATCTAAATGTGTCCAAGTAAATAAACATAAACAAGGGCAGAAACAGAGCCGTAATGATTATCAAAAATAGCTTTTTTTGTGATCAACCGATGTATTCAGGGGCTGTCCCAAGGTCATCGGCCACAGTGGGGGATGGTGCTGGGCCATGAGAATCCAAATCACACTATCTTCCTTTTTGTGTATGTTTGCAGGAAACATCTCCCCGAGTGTGAAACAGGAAGAGTCATCTGTGAGAAGCCATGGGCCTGAGAGCCGCGCTTCTGCTCACTGAGCTGCTGCTGCTGACAGCCTCACGCATTCTCCTCGCAGGCAGCCTCCTCGAGGACAGCGTGCCCCTCAATGTCGCCGACGCACACTGTGAGTAAACACACGCAGATGAGCTCAGCGAAGACAGGAAGTCACAAGTCACTGCCACTTAACTGAAAACATACAAACACAAAATAAATAAATATCCTTAATCTAAAGGTTTTTTATTTGCGCCAGTCAAATATGGACTAAAGAGGAATATTCTAACCATGTCAGAATTTCTACATTTTTTTTACTGCTGCAGTACATGTGCATAAAGGTGAGAGTAGTTGGTCCGTGCAAGAGCGCGCATGTGTTTTGTCTTCACAGTTTCGCAGAGGTACCCTGTGTTCAGACCCCTGCCCTCTGGCAGTGAGTCACACAATCTCCTCGACTTTCAACTGATGACCAAGATAAACGACACACTGTTCATCGCTGGCAGGTAACAACACACACACACTTGTCCTCTTTAATACACCCCATGCCAACACACTCAGTCACTCCTGTGGCAGGTGGCGCGAGGGGAGAAAAAGCTCTTAGTTTTAGTGGATGTGCAGCTTCCAGGCCTGCATCTGATGAATGTGTCCAGTATTACCTGAGGGAAAGCATTTATCATTCTGGCCTGACAGTCCGGCAATGCTTTTGGATCTTTACATGTCCTCACCAGATTTACGGATTTTTCTTTTTTGTAAATTTGATTTAAATTTTGCAATACATTCTAATGGAAACCTTGATAGTTTGACATCTGTAGTATAAATCTCCCACCCTTTGAGCCCCATAAATCACTGT
Source organism: Mola mola (assembly GCA_001698575.1). Taxonomy (NCBI): domain Eukaryota; kingdom Metazoa; phylum Chordata; class Actinopteri; order Tetraodontiformes; family Molidae; genus Mola; species Mola mola. Next base: position 4,958,681 of record KV751323.1, on the reverse strand, counting down.
CACTTGTTTCATTGTTGGCGGATTGGGTTCTTCACATTCAAAACATGAAGCAGAATAGAGCAGAGAGAATGTGTTGGTTTTCTTAGAGGCAGCTGCAGAATATATCATGTTAATAGTTTTTATTGGTCACAAAGTACATTCACATAACATTTGAATTCAAAATATTTGAGTGGTGAAATCTATTCAGGTGTTGATCCGGTCAGATTTTTATAACAAAAATGATATATAAGGAGGCTTAAACCCTTCACAGTAAACGAATTGACACTTTAACAAAACTACGAGAGTATTAGGGCCCAAATTGGAAGACTTCCAGAATAAAGTCGTAAATTAACTACAACTCAAAATATTATGAAACTCAAAGCATAAGTTTGTGAAAAAAAAGTAGTAATATTTTGAGAAAAAGTTGAAACATTATGAGAATAAAGTCATAATTTTTGTGGGTAAAATGCGCCATAACGAGGGTGGTGGAGAACTTTGTGAAGTTGTACTTCAGTATAAATTTTACAATCAGGGAAAGTACCAATGTTTTGGCACATCAGCACCACATTATCATCAGTATCAGGACTTTGAAAAGAATTGGCAAGAAACTGTTTCCGAACTTCAAGCCTCTTTTCCTTTTCTCCTAAGATTACAACTTTTTTTCCTGTAATTTATGACTTTTTTTTCTTGTAGATTACATCTCTTTACTCATACATTTACAGGTTTTTTCTAGTAAATATATGACTGTATTCTCAAAATCTTAAAAAAAAAAAAAAAAAAAAAAAACCTCAATGTGACCCTCCATGATCACACTTTCTCAGTGTGAACTCCATCGTACATAACAGCATGGTGGGTGTGTTTACAAATTAAGAGTGAAAGAGCTCCAGCATTTTATTTTGAAAATGGAAACATTATTATGAGCCCTGCATTTTATAAAAGTGTGTCTTTGGTAGTTTAATGTCATTTAGCTGTGTGTTTTTGTTGTTTTCTGTCCACAGAGATCAGGTGTACCTTGTGAGTCTGAGAGAATCCTTAGGGAATGAGATCATTCCTTACCAGGTAGGATTCTCAACCAAAAGTTTCTTCCTTGATCCAAACACTAAAAGGGCTCCATAGAAAATGTGGAGTCATTCATCACAAACCAGACAGGTTGTAAAATGACAGAGGTGAAAAGGACTATGTGCATGTGTGTCTAATGCTCCATGTTGGATTTTACAGAAGCTTACATGGAAATCGGGCCAAGCTGATAGAGAGATGTGTACCCTCAAAGGAAAACAGGGAGTGCGTATTGAAAATCTCGCACCGTGCACCTTTTGATCTGTATTCCCTCACATGGCTGAGCAGAAACGTTGGCTAATTCCTAAACATGCCGTTCCATCTTGCCTGGTTTTTAGGATGAGTGCCACAACTTCATCAAAGTGCTGGTCCCCAGAAATGATGACCTAGTGTTCATCTGTGGCACCAACAGCTTCAACCCCAAGTGCAGAACCTACAGGGTCAGTATCCAGTGCAAAGGGTTTCATTAGGAGTTGATATGCTCGGATATGTTCAAGTTGGCAGTAACATGAATCTAGACTATATCTTGTAACCCTTTATTTTCGTTTAAAAAAATAAAATGTGTCGTTTTACTGTGTTTCTATGTCCGTTGTGACCGCATCCCTCGCTGAAACTGTTAATGTTGAGTTATTGTTGTGTTCCCTTCAGCTGGCCAACCTAACCTTCAACGGCGAGGAGATCAACGGAATGGGGCGATGCCCATTCGATTTCAAGCAAACCAACATTGCCCTTTTTGCTGGTAAACCACGCCCACGCTTAGTTGGTCTTGCTGAAGAACAATCCTTATTATTTCATCATCACCTCTATGTCTTTGCCACAGTTAGACTTGGGCCTGCAGCCAAAATTAACCCTAGAAACAAGGAAAAAAGAAAACTGCAGTAGATCTTGTAGAACTTGGTGATTAAACCCCTTGACTGTTTTTTGGTTTTTTGTAGAGGGGGGGCTGTATTCTGCAACTGACGCTGACTTTCAGGCCACTGATTCGGTCATCTATCGTAGCATGGGTGATGGACCATCCTTGAGGACTATGAAATATGACTCCACATGGCTGAAAGGTACACAAGTGTCTCTTAATAACTCCCAGGCTTCATTTATCTCGGCCCTTGCTTTCCTTGAGAGATACATGTCTACATGCCATCCGTTTAAAAGCCCACGGTGCCTTTACACCATGTATGTTTACATGTATGTATATGGCTGTGATCCCAGGCATCAGTGGTCTTGCCCATAACCACAGGAAACTTTATCCTACGGATCCTCTGTATAGCTCCGCAGAGATCTGTTGCTCAAACACCTTGGGCAGGTGAATTTCTGTTTGTAGCAGCAAGCTCTTTTTCCTTGTTTTTCACGCAGACTTTAGACCACAAGTGGTCTTAACACACATTTTTGTGTCTCCAATCGACAGCACATTGACAGAATTTGCAAAACAGTTACCTGATGCATAGAAGTCTTTTGTAAAGTGCTCAGCTCTGTATTTTGGAGTAAGTGATGAGTTACGTGGGAGGGGGGCAGGAGTGTTTGTGAAGTGACTACAGGTGGCCTCACGCATTAGTGACCCCCCCCAGAATACTCCCCACCCCCATATATGTTTCCCTCTCTTCCAAAAACAGTCAAATGATGGTCAATTTTGTGACATTAACTATTCAACAGTAGATTATGTTGTTATTTGCCAATTCTGCGATTCCTCCCCGATCATCATAGGGGCCCTATAAGGCCTTTTACAAATCCCTGAAATATTCAACGTGCACAATATGCTGACGATGTAGAAATACACTTACACTTTTGTCCTCTGTCTCTGCCTCAGAACCTAATTTCCTGCATGCAGCAGAGTATGGGAATTATGTGTACTTCTTCTTCAGAGAGATTGCAGTGGAGCAAAGTAATCTGGGCAAGGCAAGTCAATGCAACTTCCATTTATAATGCATTACCTATTCTGGTATACAGGCCTGCATCCAAAAAAAGGCTTACACGTTCCTTGGTGAATGCTTTGTTTGTGTCACAAATGGTCCCTAGTTGTAATGGGGCCAGTTCAGGCAATGACAGTATATTGCATTAGAATACATTAGACATTTAAAGAGCAACTCATCCTGACTGAGCTTTACCGGCACAATCCTAATGCTTGGGTGACACCTGCTGATGGAAGCTTGCGTTGGTAAATTATTAAAACCACCAAAGCCAACTGCTTTACAGACTTATACTTACTCAGAGCCTTTGTAAGACTTTGTAAGATAGAGTTATGTGTAAAATGTTTGTTGTCACAGTGAGCAACCTCTCCAGAGATAAAACTGTGTCTTTGTTGAGTCATCTGATGCCAGTTGCTAGTGTATTTACTGATGTTTACTCAGTCGCCTCCTTCCTCCACCCCCTTGTTAAACCCGTTCCCTGCAGGTGAGGTATTCTCGTGTAGCCCGGGTCTGTAAGAATGACGTCGGCGGGCCACTGGGGGTGCTGGATAAGCACTGGACATCTTTTGCGAAGGCCAGACTGAATTGCTCCGTACCAGGGGAGCCCTCCTTCCACTTCGATGTGCTTCAGTCCATCACTGACATCATCAGCATCAACGGAATTCCCTCTGTGGTGGGTGTGTTCACCACACAGATGAACAGGTGAGCAATGGCTGCTATTAGTTTATAGTTTATTGACCAAAGCCAGCGCAGAATTAAAAAGCAGTGAGACATGGACATTAAATGAAGGTATTTCTTTCTCCCCAGTATCCCAGGGTCAGCAATTTGTGCCTTCTCCATGGCTGACATAGAGAAAGTATTCCTGGGCAGGTTTAAACAGCAAGTGACTCTTGACTCTGTGTGGACCCCAGAGAAGCTGCTGCCAAAAGTTCGGTATGGATTTTAAATGTGTTTTCTTGGAGCATGTGCGGTGACTCAGCAGCTATTTACCACCTGTCCTCTCCCCCATTCATCTTAACTCTGCTTTGCCCAGGATAAACCCAATGAAATGAAATATTTGTCACTAGTAACAGCCGGTTATCTGCTGATGATTAAATATAAATACTTTTGCATGTTGCATATTTAACCTTTTTACAGTCCGCAAGTACATTGCCCAGCCCTGTGAGCACAAAGCGCCTTATTACCCCGGTAAATCATTCCTGGGGGATAACTGTGCTTATGTACAGTATATTTTGTTTCCAGCTGAGGTCTTTTTGTGATCCTAAAAAACACCTTCTCCTCACCCCCACTCTCTGGTTGAACTTTTTATCCATTGTGGGACTGATATTTGACCCTTTTCTCTCTCTCTGTCTGTCTGTCTCTGTGCGTCCCCCACCCCCCTCCATTCTAGTCCCGGGTCCTGTGCAGGTCACGGTCCAGCTGCGTCCTTTAATAGCTCCCTGGACATCCCAGTCGACACCCTGTCCTTCATCAAGTCCCACCACCTCATGGACGCTGCCGTGCCTTCTCTTGGAGATAAGCCTTGGTTCACCAAGACTCAGGACAGGTACAGTAAATGCAAATACACATTTGCGAGACTATGGACAGATAAAATAGAATAATTTTAAAGGACAAGGATTTAAAACAAGCACATTTCAACGTTTATGCAAAATAAGGATGTCTTGCATCACTGATAATGCAGTCTCGTTAGAGGCAGCTCACCAAGAATTTTGAATAAATAAAACGATCAAGGAATAATGACTGAATCCCAGAATAAACACTGAAGAGTCTGACCAAGCATTTGATGCACACATTTATTACCTATTGATACTGACGCATCCATATCAATTCTGACAAAGTACTGAGTTTCAATAGCCATTTAACTATTAAAGCCCACTGAAATAGTAATATTGATTATATGGGCTCTAATAAAGTAATAGGGAAAAAAAGCTTAGCCTTTAGTAACTCCAAAGTCATTTCTGTACTGGAAATAACTTCTCCTATTTAAAATGGGACAACCCCCTGCTGTGAGTAACACATGCTTCGCTGCTGTGTGTAAAGGTACAGACTGACAGCACTGGCTGTAGACAATGAAGCAGGACCTCACAAGAACTACACAGTGGTGTTCATGGGGGCCGAGTCAGGGGTTGTCCTCAAAGTTCTAGTGAAGACCTGCTCCATGTCCCCGGATCACAGTCTGCTTCTGGAAGAGATAGATGTCTTCAACAGGGCAAAGTAAGGATAGACTCAAACTTTTCACCCACTTTCTGTCTGCTTCTGTTCTTCTCTTCTGGCAGAGAAGGATGCAACTCTTAAAGTGGTACTCCCTGGCACAGATGGTAAAGTATCTCACTCCGCCTGTGCCTACACAGAATATGCCTGCTTTCATGTTTTTTTGAGCTTGGTGGATGCTAACAGACAAGCTGCCATGTGTCAGAGGTTAAAATCCTGCTCAATTTTGAAAAGGGCTTTGTGTGTCCTCTCCGCCTAACTAGTGAATGAATCCACTAAGACTGAAAGAGTAGCTGCTTCTTGGATAAACCTCTGATCACATTTCCCTCTTGTATTCCCAGGTGCCTTTCTAACCACGCCGATGACAAGCGTGTCCTCTCACTGCACGTGGACAAAGACGCACACAGCCTCTTTGTTGCGTTCTCAAGCTGCGTCATCCTTGTTCCCCTGAGTCGCTGCGAGAAGCTTTCTTCCTGCTACAGGCAAGTCATATATGGTGATGCACATGTAGTGGGATGGAATGTGCCAGTTCTGTGATTTTCTGGTTTTATTTCTCAGAAGCAATAACCGCCTCCACCTTTAGCCTTGCGGTTACTGTTCAGTCAGCCAGGAATGATTAAAGTGCACTCACTATCCAGAGCAGTTTAACCTGTTAGTCTGATGTGTGTATTTTTGTGTGGCAACCAGTTCCTGCATTGCATCAAGGGATCCTTATTGTGGCTGGACGCCTCATGGAGCCTGTGAAAGGATCCAGCCTGGTGTTTTGTGAGTTAAAGACTCAATTAAGCAATGTGTAGTTGAAATATTATAAGATTTAATTTAAAAAAAAAAGGGGGATCTGGAGAATTTTTGCAACTCTTGATTAATCTCCATCTATTCTTTGCGCTCTTTCAGGACTGAATATGAGCAGGACATTGAATTAGAGAACACTGCCCAACTGGGAGACTGTCAGAACGGTACAACTCTCATCTCCATGCCATGCCATCAATGCCATCAACACTCACACCAGTAACCACTCCAGTAACTTTCCCCCTACATAATTCTATGTGCAGTATTAACATATTTATGCTGTCTCTGAGTCAGAAACCTGGACAAGTGCAATTGAGGGTCATGCTCAGCTGGTGCAAATGGTACAGGACTTAAGATATGATGGCAGACAACATGCCTTTACTGGTTTTATTTTGAGAATTCTGTCCTTTCATTTGTACCAACTAAACCTCAGTACTGATCAGAATCAGAGGACTTTGAATAATTCTCAGTAATGTTGCCAGGTACTGTCTTGGGTCCCTGACACAATAAAATCTGAAAGGTCACAATAAAGTCACTATTCATGTATCACAGATATGCACTGTATTTTTCCCATATAAAATGATACATTGTGAACAACAACTTGCTTTAAAAATCAGTGACCAGCACAAGAAACCTGGTTGTCAGGGGACCATGCAAGCACTATTTCAACCCTCTCAACAAAGATGCAATCCCCTGTGCAGTTTTGTAACCTGCTAGTTTAACCACAACCCCAGCAACTAGCCAGTCACCACAGATTTCATGTCAAAAATCAATGATATGAACTTGATAGTAGTAAATAAATTAATTTTACCACTGCTCGATGCTGCGTCCACTCATGTCGATGATGTTTTAGAGTCAAGGACATGTGCTGTAATGAAATAAAGTAAACATACTCCAGTGGCTGGGATAAAAACAATACTCTGAATGGCGGCTACCATTCTGCTATGGCAAAATGCTGCATGAGGGGGAAAAAAAAAAAAAATTTTTAAATTAAACTTATCGCCAGGTTTGGTGTTATTTTGGTTCATTTCGGTGCTATTTATGTTGCCACAAAAATGCTATTTTATCTGAATTTTTTATGTCATGCTGCTTTTCAGATTTTGAATTTTAGTTGTTTAATATTAGATACGTTTTGCACGTGTGTGAATATATCCATTCGTTTCAATTATCCCTATTATAAAATTTTATTGGCACCCCATTGAATTTCCCAGGGGCCCACTTAAATCAGCACCTGTGGGTTCCAGGGACAATATTGAAAATCTATCAGCCTCACTGGATTCTAGTGGGTGGATCACAATCATTGTGAGTGCTTTAGTGATAATATCTTTATTATCAAAACAATTGCACTCTTTTTTTTCCTGAATTACTGTATGCTTATTTCCTGTTGTTTTAAGTCTTTAAATGTTCTTAAGTACCACATCAGCGCCAGATTACAAATCATTTGGCAACTCTACATCTGGTTAGTTTAATCGTTTTCTAAAAGTTTTTCTTCCCTTGAGTTTGTCATCTCCGAACCTGTTCCACCATTGCCCCCATGTAATTTAAATTTTTTTTTTTTTAACCAAGTACTTACAGTCGTGCACCACCTCCTCTTTGAGCCACAGTATCCTCTCTTTATCATGTTCCAAATTGTCTACACAAAAATGTACTTTCATTGGTCCGTGAATGTGAAAACACAACATTGTGCTCAAAGGTAAACTGCATTTTCGTTTTCAAATATTTTGTCAGTGATTAACCATAAAATTTGCCCATGCATACTAACTGGGATGATAACTAGGTGCTTTACCTGCATCAGCACAGTTTTTTTTTTTAACAATTTGCCAACAATTTGTCTATCATCATAGACATGGAGTTTTCTTCAGCGCCAGTCACTGTCCACCCCAGTGGGCTCATACACGCCCTAGTACACGTACCCACTTAACAGCCCCCGCTCTGGACCTGTTCCAGACCTCTACAGCTCAGGCTTTGTGCTGCAGGACGACGTAGCCACCTTCCATTGTTTACAAATTATCCTGGGAGGCCAAGAGGGTAAGGCCAGGTAGGGGGCCACTGGCAATTTGCCTGGATCTGATAGCTGCCGACCATTCTCACTAAGCCAAATAAATGTGAATCCACACATAGGCTCACACACACACATGACCATATGTGTATGCGAGCCACGCTATACGAGATAACATGGCACATTTTAATTTATTCTTCAGCTTTTTTCAATAGACACTTTAATTCATTATTTATGTTACTATACATATAATTTCAAATTAGAACAGCCCCCGCTCTGGACCTGTTCCAGACCTCTACAGCTCATACATATAATTTTAAATCAGATTACTTTCTGTCATTCCCTCTTTTTTTTTTTTTTGTCTCTGCCAGCACAGAGTTTAACTCTTGTTTTAGTAAGAATTTACCCTGGTTGATAAATCATTGACAAAGCCTGCTTTCCCGCATCATTGTTGTGGCCGCATAGTGGAGGACTACCGCTTTCAATGTCTGTGGTTACTTACAAACCTTCAATAGAGGACTAACACTCTCGATACCTGGAAATCAAGAACTGCTTTTCTTTTCTTGGAATAACTTCCTGCTGGTTGATCTCTCATGCAGAGATTGTTTTGCTGCTATCTGACCAAAGAGTTTAATCTCAATTCTTTGTTTCTTGTTAAAAGAAGCCTCTTATGGAATGCGGATCAAGTCTTCCATTCTGAACCAACATCGCACTGCTACTTATAGATGGTGAAATGGATACGGGTACCTAACAGCTTCTTCCAGTTTTCAACATATTTCTTCTTATGAACAGGAATGTGTCAATATTTAAGGAGTAAGTTGTGTCTCACTGCCTGCCTCACATAGGAAGTTGGAAAAGCAGAAACCAATGGATGATCTTGTTCACACACGGGCATGCACAGTTACGCAGATGAGGGGAGGGGTTGATGTTTCACTGACTCTTTCCACTACGGGGTTAACCAATGTCTCAATGTTTTTTAGGTATGCAGGATAACCAAGCAAGTGAGACAAACCAGATGGTCCACATCCTCACCATCCGCAATGTTGCTGCGTTTCTTATGGGTGCTCTCCTTGCTGGACTGATTGTTTTCTACTACCGAAACTCATTACTTTCCTGCTTAGAACCCACTGGGAGGTTTGTTATAATCAAGATCTTCCCTGTCATCCCTATGAAGGTACAACTATTCAAAGTATTTTTTGAAGAAACAATATTAAAGAAGATGTGAAATATTGTCTTAACCATACTATATTTTTTTGTTACACTCATAGGCAACCAAACCCACATTGATTTAACCAAGTTGCACTCTAACCCGATGAGCAACAGCAAAGACATGAATACACCCAACGGTGACACAAGATCACCATGATCCTGCAAGATGGCTGTCAACCACTTGAATTATCTACCGTGTCTACACCAACTGTGCTTCAGCATAAAGTCCTGCAGCCCATCAAAAACCTGTGGGAGAGTGCTCAAGGGAAGGAACTCAACTCATTAGCCAGAAGTCCTCAGTTCCCTTTCTCTGCTCTTCTGAACTCCCAAGACCCGTCAACCTCACCCTCCTCTAATCTCAACTTTCTACTCTTTGTAGAGATCATACTTTTTTAAGAGACTTCTTTATGTAGCAATGGTATTTTAAAAAAACACAAATATTTATCTTAATATATAGAAGAGTCAAAAGAAGAGTTATTATAGTTATTAACAAAAAGACATTTATCAAATGACACTGCTCAACTCCGAAACCCCAGTGTGAAATTCTCACTGTGCAGGTTCATGCTAACATCTTCAGCTACAATGAATATTTACGCTGAATGAAAACTTTAAATTTAAATTAAAAAAAAAAAATGAGTTTGGGATTTAGAGGCTTCTGGAGAATTGGACAACATTTGATGAGCTGTGCTGAGCCATTATATACATATTTTCTATACTGTATGTGCATGTCTGTGTTGTTTACATTAAGCCATATTTATAGAAATAAAACTCTTAAAGACAAGATTGTCAGTCTGAAAATTCAAGCCTTCTCACTTCAGGGAGGGCATCACACACTGAGGAGCACAACACACACCAATGTTAAACTCAGAAATGGGACGAAAAATGCCTCAAATCTAAACTGGGCGCAATCCAAAACAGTTTATGATTTCAAAGTGCTGAATACAACTTGAATAGTCCACAAGGTTGTGAATATTTTGTGAACGCTCCTGTCCCTTCCACCTTTCTACTGAAAAGATGAAAAGAACAACAATTGAGTGTCTGAATAGAGTTTATAGCTAAAAGCAGCAAGTTTTGAAGAAATGAATGGCAGACAAAGTTGAATATCTCAACAATATTCAAAGGTATAAAGGAGGAAAATACAAGCTGAAATGTTCTAAACAATCGGAACATTTTGATGTATGAATGGTTACAATAGGCAAAAAATGATGCCGAAAGAAGCGTACCAAAAAATGCATGGAAGAATAAAGAACAGGAGAACTGTGTGGATTTTTAAGCGACATCAAATGTTGAAACTGAAATTTTACTGTGTTTAAAAATTATATACGCATTAAGAAATTACCTGCAACATATCAAACTAGTCGGGAAAGTGGAAACAAAAGACTGGAAAAGTTGTGAAATGCTAAGTGCACAATTAAACAGGAACAAGAAAGTAACATGACTGGGTTTAAAAAGAACCTCCCCGAGAGGTTGGGTCTGTCTGAAATAATGATGGGGAGGAAAGCCTACGAAAGACTGCGCTGACAAAAAAAATTCTACATTTATGACAAGAATAACGTCTCAACATAAACTGGCAAACAATTGGCGATTTCACTGTCTACAGTACTAATCACGTTAAATCTTTGAAAATAAGGGACAGTTCCAGAAACCACTATTGGATGGTTGCGATCTTCAGACGGTACTGCATTGGCTGGGGAACGCTTCCAGAAACTGCTGTCTATGGAAACAGTCGCCGCATCTAGAAATAAAAGCTGAAACTCTTATCAAGTAAAGAGGAAAATACATATAAACCAGATCCAGACACGCTGCCACCTTCTCTGGGTCGATCCTGTGGTGTGTTGGGGCTCAGGTATGTTGACAGTGGGGCTGTTCACACACACCATCGTTTATGTTACCAATATAAGACGACAACTAAGTGACGGAATTTGGCGTCAAAAATTAATATTTACAATAGTAAGATCTAATTTACATCGATTGCCCCGGGGCACCACCCTTGAAGAAGGGATAAGATGGCCAATTTAATTCATCAATCCCATGAAATCTACTTAACTGTGAATTTGGAATCATGCCAAATAATTACAACCAACATTCCCTCGTCAACAGCTAGTTGGAGGTCTTGACAGTGTAATTCACTCAGACACTCAAAACACACAGCATGTTTATCCAAAAGTATTTAAGAATGAACAATAAAAAGAAACACACAAGGTCTAGGATGTAAACAGTTTTAAATATTTATATACAAGGGTGTGCATGTGTGTGGGCGCGAGTATAAGAGAGAATAAAAATAGCAGCTGAAGCCAATGGATATTAAGCAAAGCAAAATGGCCGAAAGCTGTTTGAGTGTCGGACCAAATGTGCCTTTGTTACTGGGGGCTCAGACCCGCCGTGGTTCCAGGTCAGAAGATGGTTAGTTGCATGTAAGACCCTGAGTCTGTGTCTGCTAACTAACCTTAATTTGTAATTGTGGCTAATCCACTTATTAATAACCTGACCATCCTGCCGTGCTGAGTTGACGTGCCATGGTCAACTTTTCCAGTACTTAAAAGAAGAGAGATGTTCTCTGTGTGATCCCTGTTTGATGGAGAGTCCAAGTTGAGGCTCTTGCGAGGAATTCTCGTGGAGAATGCTGTTTTTGCTGTTCCGTCCTGGTGGCGGATGCAACCAGTCGCTCCTTTGCTCCTTGCAGAGTTCACAATTGTGCTGAACTCTTTTTGGTTAGCCTGCAGGTCTGGTTGCTGCAGCTGGCTAAGTTTTGAGCTCGGTGAATCCTACTCCGAAGAGAGCAGAGAGAGAAAAGGATCTCTCTGTATGTCCTTTCTTTCCAGATGTGAGATATTCAGCACCAAGATGTAAAAGGTTGTAAATAAAAACAAATCCAAAATCCAGTTTCTGCAAGATAATGCCCAACCACATTCTGCACGTATTACAGCAGCAGCACTCAGTAGCATGAGAGTCTGGATGCTTTGGTGCGTCACAAAACAAAGTATGAAGAACAAGACTGTCACAAATGTTGAGCAGCTGAACTACTTCATCAAGCAAGAGTAGGACAACATTCCACTTTCAAAGTTGCTCTCTTCAGTTCCCAAACACAGTGTTGATAAAAGAAGGGGGGATGCAACAGAATAGTAAACATGACCACATACCAACTTTTTGATGCATTTATTTAAGAAAAAAAAAAAAAAAAGTTAAAAAGAAGTCCTTAGTTTTTAAATATAAAAATAAATTGAAGTAATTTCATACACGCACCCTCATGGACACAATGTGACTGCTGCTATGCAAAATAAATGCATTATTTTTGTGTTACACATAATTGCAGCGTTCATTACCAACGTGGAGAACAGTAGTATCCAAAGTCTTAAAGAGGTTCCTGATTGGCGTTGCTGCAACAGTTGCATTCAGACTTTTTGGTCCCCCTGATGTGTTCTTCGGTCTTGGCTGGACGTGATGCTGCATCAGTGGCACCACTGGTTTTAGGGGCAAGTTGCGTGTGCCTGCGTCTCTCACCTGAGGCTCAGTCAGTCCCGGATTGCTCGGCGCTGGATCCGCTGCTGTTGCCTCCGAGCAGATCTGAGGCGTCGGAAGAGAGGACTTGTTCTGTCTGGAGTCTGCAACCGTTTTCTCTGACGACTCTTTGTGGGTATCTTCAGTCTGAGGAGCATATTACCAACAATAATATGAAAACAGGACCACCACTCAGAGGAGAACAAAAATAAGAAATTACTGACAAAATCGCTGATTTTGTCACGCTGGACACAAGTCCAGTGAACATTGTTGATTTGAAGGTTTTATAGAGTTAATGCAGGTAAAAGCAAAGTACTCATCCACAACAGAGGAGAGACGGCATTTAAGGTCCCCACGAGAAGACTTTTCAAAAAGAAAAATGAGCCAAAATAAACAAGATAAATTGTTTAATTGTGTATCTCAGCTCTTTAATTTGTGTGGGGAAAAAAAATGGAAGCCAATATCGCAAATTAGACTGTGGATCAATAAGCAAATAAATAAATGATTCGACTATGTAAATTCTACCTTGAGCTTCTTGAGTCGTCCCCCCTTTTTCATTTTCTGTTGCCTCGCGACACTCTGAGTGCTGTTCTTGTCCTTCTTTTCACCTTCTGAAATGGAAAGCCAACAATAACAAACCAGTGTTTAACTTTACTAGGATGACAGCATTTGTATACACAGATATTAACATAAATGTCGTTAGCTGCACTGAAAAAAATTGCAGCACACCTGATGGGCCACCGATCTGAACACGATGCTGTGGCTCTCCATCTTCTTGGTACGGGCTCAGGCACACAAAGAGAGTCTTCAGAATCGAACTCGCAGCACCTGCCTCTGCAGTACCTAAAAAATAAAGGTATTTTTGGATTTTAGCATTAGAAAACATAAAAAAAAAAAAAAAAAGACTTCTTAAGTAGTGTTCATAACCAACATGTCCATACCTCTGTGGGATGAGACGTGGGGCAGCTGCTTACGAGTGTGGCTGGTCGATGGACTGTCACCAGAGGCAGCAGGCCCAGCAGGAGTCACCAGCTGCTCCGCGGGCTGATTCATACGCTCGGGTGAACTGTTTGTTGCTGTTGTAGGTTTAGGTGAGAGGTTAGGGGATGTTGGTGCTATTCTGGCCTGTTTTGAGGGAGGTACCTCCAGATTACTATGTTTTGGATTATCCACAGACTGAACTGACTGTTGAGAAGACGGGAGAGGGGCAGCAAATAGGCTGAGGAAGGAGCCGGCGGAGCCTTTGTTTCCTCTGCAGTCTGCAGATGGTGGAGCAGGACTGGACGATTGATCCGGGCCTGAAGGACAGGAGGAATTTACCGATTTGTCTTTAGGCTGCAGAGTGCCAGTGATGGGGCTTGCAAAAAGGCTGTGAAAGGGTCTTTTTGGTGTCTTTTCAGATCCAGCTGCCAAATCACCACAATGTGACACCAAACTGCCGCAGTCTGTAGCGCTCTCATTTGAACACTGTATCTGTGAACCAAGACTGAGGCCAGACGGGGTCTCTTTGGACTCCAGCTGGATCTCAGTGGGATGTTGACGACTCACAGAGTTTGCAGAATCACTTGACTCAGAGGGGCGCGACTGTGTGCAACGTGGAGAGGGACGAAAAGGCTTCAGCGAGGCTTGTGAGTCAGGTGTCAGAACGGAGAGGTGTGGCTTCGACTGGGTAGGCTGTATGGAAGTCTGTGTATGGCTCTGGGGCTTTGAAAAAATGCTTTTCTGCTTCATGGGCCCAAAAGCAGGAGCAGCTTCACTTGTAGAGTTAATAGAGCATCTAGTATCTGTAGACAAGACGTCTAACTTGACTTCATGAGAAGCTCTTTGAGCAGGTTTTGAGGTTTCTGACGTGTCACCTCTATTCTGTAGACCCGCCGACGTCTGAGGAAGATCAGCGCAGGACTTTGAACTCAGGTCTGTGTGAACTTGAAGGGGCGGCAGGCTTTTTTCCTGTGATTCTGTTTTTGCTGTATCTACTGAATAAAAATCGTTCTCTTCGAAATAAAGCTTCGGAGTGTAAGATACAGTTTCAGCAGTAAGTGTAGGTGTTTGGCCATAGCTTGACTCTTCCACTGACTTATAGGACCCGAGAACAGCGTCAACAGAGTAGGGAACCGGAGTTTGGTTTGCAGAGTCTGAGGTGCGATCAGAAGAGGCGAGAGGGGTGAATTCCTTATTTCTAGAAGCTGTAACCGAATTAGAGAAAGGTCTGGATAGTTGAGGTCCGAGCACTGCTTCAACTGAATAGCAAATTGGCTCTGGCGTGTTAGAGTCAGCTGATGGGGGGCTGTGAGGTTTGGCAGCATCCGACGCCTGTGCTGGGACCGCTTCCTCCGCAGTGTCGACCAGTTCTTCGGTAGGATGACACGAAGCCTCCTTCTCAGCATTTGGCTCTGCACTTCTGTAAAAGTTGAGCCTGAAAAATAAAGATATCAGGTCAGGTTTCATTAAGTACTAAACAAAAGCTGCAAGGATTTAGCACATCTGTTGACAGAATGACAACAAAAGGTTTACGATGGAGCACACACTGGAGTGGTTGCAGGGATTTATCAGGGGTTTGATCGGTTTCAGTGATTTCAGATGGGTTCTCAGGCTGTCCTGATGACTCCTGATTAGCTTTTCTTGTAAGTTCATAGAGGTCATTTTCCCACTTTAATGCCTGCGGTGACAAGAGGGAAAACACACACGATATCATAACCCTGCAGAGCACACAAATCGTTTTAAGGCCATTACCACGCCAGACACACACAGACACACACACACACCTCATCCAGGAGTTTGCTTGTGACATCATTAAGTGGCTCATGGGAAAACCTGCAAACTGCTCCTTGAGAACATTTTCCTTTTTTATGGAAAAACTTACAGGGGAAGGAACGTGCGGCTTAGTCAAGGAAATAATTAGCTACTGTAAATACTCAATACTCAAAGAGTTCATCACAGGTGGATGTGCAGGTTATTGCTTTTGATCCAAAGGATATTATGCATGTACGGGCAGTTTTCCCCCTTTGTACAGAATCCCACGACGTAGAATTTGCACAATTCCTTGATGAGATCATTGTAACCCTTTACATGCTCCAGTTGGCATTTGTCGCCCTGCACAGAGAGGAGAGGCAGTGTCAGCTGCTTCAGAGGGAGTTATAAAAGCACTGAATGAAAGGATATTTCTCTATCCAACAGCTCACTTGAACCAGCTGGAAAAAAACCCCCATTAATTTACGTCATAAACTTGCCTTGATGCACCGTCCCCAGAGGAAGTGCCGGCAAAGGAGCCGCCCGTCCACCATCACAGCATTCTGGTCCTTGAACTCCTGTGTCATGAACCTCGTCTGTTTCACTCGGATGTCCTAAGAACAAAGATAAGTAGATGAGTAAGGTTTTTATTTTTTATTTTCTTAAATCAATAGCGACTCCCCCCCCGAACTAATTTGTATTGCATTAATTTGTGTTTCGCACATAAGCTCAGGTTCATGTGACTTTTCTGCCTGAAGGATTTTGGAATATGGTGCTACTAATATTCTAAAACTCTCCAGTCATATGAACCTGAGACCATGATTTAAAAGAAAAACACACGAAACCAAAAACAGGGACTCGAAAATGTAAAGCGATGTTTGGTACCTCACTTGCAATTAATGCCGAATGCACTTAATTTGAAAGGCCACAGGAAACGCAGACAGAGTGGAAGAGCAAGAGCAACATGACGTATCTGGACGTCTCTGCTGCCCCAAGCAGAGCTGATGGTTGTTGGTATCTGTCCTGACAGGCCCAGCCGACTGTTTGACTCACCTGATTTAGATCCTTCCAGTCCCCTCGACCTCTTCTTGTACGTGTGGCCTGATGGCCTCCACCTCTACCAGCAGATCTCCTTCTGCCCTTCTGCTGTTGCTGATATTTCTGCCCGTCCATCTTCTTCTGCTGCTCCTGTCGCTTGTTCACATTACAGTTATTTTTAGATTTGCAGCTCAGAGCTTTGTGACGCTTGTTGTTGCTGCCATCTTTGTCGTGGTGGTCACGAATCACTTCTGTGGGGACGCCGACAGGTGTGTGTTCACTTTGAGTGTGATGCATTTCGCGCCGGACGGCCTTGTAGTCAGCAGCTGCAGCAATAGAAGTTCTTGCTGTCTGGGTTTGGTAACATAGCTTCTGTTGAAAGAAAATGCATTAAATTTTAGTGTTCAGGCCCTAAAAACAAATTGATGCTGTGAAGATAAGCACCACAAACCCCAAGTAACATTATTTTGGATGAAAGTCTGTTGCAAGTATACCGAGGTAAAACTTTACAGTCATGAAGAGTGATGATTACATCCACCAATGTGCACAGGCTTTTGTGGATGTTTATTTGTTAGGCATTTTATTTGTTGTGAACAAGATAACTTAAAGGGTTATAAACAGATTTTGATGACATGTTCATGAGAGGTGGGAAATGGCCCATGTAACAACTGACGAGATTTTGGTGGTGATCTGGATCAACATCTGGATAAGGACTTTTACAGCACAGGGGCAATAACTTCAAGTCGCTCCTGTGAGGTAACTTAATACAGCAGTTAAATCAACAGTATATTAAGCTAACTGAGGTGACAATATATTGAGTCCTCTCATAATTAATCACCGTTTGTGATCATGCGTCAGGCAGTTCAGGTGTAACACTGACAGAGAAACGGTAAAAGCCAGACATCAGATCTTTCTGACAGGCTCAAAATGCCTGTGTGTGTGTGTGTGTGTGTGTGTGTGTACAGTATTAATATACCTGTAATATTACAGATATCATTTGCTCATAGTAAATGAATGAAAGGATAATACATTTTTTCTATTCAGGCAAGAGTAGAAAGATCAGTGGAGACCAGCAGAATAAAAACAAAGGTGGACAGAGAAAAAGAATCTCAGGTTTCATACTTAAAACATTTAAGAGGCATAATTTAGCAAAACACACTGCAGAAAAAAATGTAAGCTTTTTAAATTAAGCTGATTTTGCGAGCCTGGGAGTAAAATAAGTTGGTTATTTAGGTATTTATAATCAAATAAAGTACCAAGAACACAAAACTACTCTTGTATCCTATAGACTGATAAGCAGTTCTTGGGGCTGACACATACACTGATATTAGGGGGTAAAAAAGTTCAGACTTCGATAAATTGGCTGATATAAACAAACATTTTGCAATAATAACTCAAATAAGGTTATTTTTAACTAATATGCAATGGAGGCAGAAGATTTTATGGATTAAAAATGAGCTTTAATCTTCTTAAACGACACTGGTGCAATGGAACAGTAACCACTGGAAATTTAATCATCGTTACCTAATCAATTGCAATCTTTTCTGTATCGTCTCCTTTAAAACCATTTTTTTTTTTTTTTTGCAATATTTGCAGATAATTGATAACGTATATGTGGTTAACAATATATCTGTGATCAGCCAATATCGGCTGATAATATCTGTCAGGCTCTAGCTAGGTTCTGTTTGTTTACATTTATTTACATCATGTTTCCTAAATGGCAACTGATTCCAGTTCCCTCATATTTACTATCAGACTTTTCAAACATTAAATGTTTGTCCGTCTGCCTTTTAGTTCAGTTGACATGAGTCTAGAATTGGTGAATTGATCACTTTTCTTAAATAACTGATTAGTTTTTGAGGCGCTGCAAACTCAAATGTTCATTTCGTGTACAATTCTAATAAATCTGGAGACACATCTTCTAACTTTCCGTCAGAGGTTCACCTTGTCATGCGGGCCTCTCTGCTCCCCCTGGAACCTCCTCTTTCTTGTACCACTTCCAGGCTCGTTCCTATGGACCAAAATTAGTTTTTTTAAGACAAAGAATCAGGGAACCGGAGCCGCTCAGTCACCCTCATCTCGGTTAATCGGTCGGTATATACCTGCGTGGAGGTGCTGGTCCCCGAGGCTGACCGGGGCTTCCGACAGCATCTTCCACAGCAGTTAGTCTCGTGAATAGGTTTGCGAAAGCCATTTGATTTCACTCCACGTTAACTGTTTGTTGGCCCCTGTGGAGAGTCTGGCGCGACATTCATAGTCGAGGATTATAAGCAAACCGGCCAGTCAGATGCTTTAAGAGGCAAGAAACTTTTTAACCGCAGCCGGAACGCTGTTGTGACAAACGCCGTCTTCCGCACATAAATAACCTTCTCAGAGGAGTTCATATCCTAACCCACTTTTCATTTCAGGCCTGACGTGCTGAAAAACATGCGACTAGTTTTAATCCAGTAGTTTGTACGTCTCACGCCTCCGTTACTTCATCGTTTGGCTCTTCTTCCGTGTTTGAGCCCGCGTCATCATTTCCTTTGCTATGATTGGCGGATAGTACCACGTGATCTCCATGGGCTCTACCACATATGGACAGAGAAGAGGTAAGACGCTGACATCTGGCGCCACCTCGTGGTAGCATTTTTGTTGTCTGGTTTATTTTGCAAATTCCCCAAGTAATTGATAAATTGATAGTTGATTTCCAAAAAAAATGATTCAGATTTCCTTCTAAAGTGACAGACACTCGCTTTAAGATTCGTGACTTCCTGAACAAAGTTTTTCAGGATGATCCTCCTGCCTTAAATAAGGTGCAGCTCTGGGTTGCATGAGGACTTACAAGTTGTTAAAATTGCAACTAAATTGTCTGCAGAGATATCTATTGTACTTTATGGACTATGCTTGCATGGAACACTGGGCGCATAAAATGCACCGTGATAAACCTCATAATGTGACTTGCTGGAACAACACCACTACCACTTATGACTGGGATGAGGGGAGTTGGCAGGTTACTGCGGAGTGATGAAGAGAAGGGGACGTTTGAAGGACTGGAGGATACATGGGGGCGCACATCTGATTCTGTTTAAAGTTCTTTTTTAATTTTTATTATTTTGCTGCCTACATATGGTTTTGACCCCGGAGATAATGATTTATTTTCCCACTCTGTTACTCTTACATCTCTCTCGACGCCTGTAATAGATTATTACGCTCATGTCATATGACGCCCTTCTCTTTATCCATTGTAAACACATAGAAGAAAAACAAGATCACAACAATAGCGAATAAATCTGTTTCTGAATGTGCTGGCATTCTCATTTTGCCATTTATCTCTATAATAGGGCAGCTTCTATAGTGGTAAACATGCTGGCTTACTGTTGCCAGATCATGAGCATTTTTAGCTGCATATGATAATGACTTGTTATAGCAGGAAAAGCACAAGTGTTATAAGTGTTTCATGTCATGTTTAATAACAGGAACAATGGCACTGGTCAATCCAAAAAGACTTTTCACACTTCCAACATTCAATATTCCTTCTATATAATAATATGTTGCATCATAAGTGAGACGAGTGTATAAGCTTTTGGTTTTGCTTTATAACAAGTACTGCATATAGTATAATGACAATAAAGTCAAATTAAAATTAATATAATGTAGCAGGGTCTTTCCAGCAGGCCAAGATGCACAAGTGCAGCAACCTGTGGGACCTGACTGCAGATGAAAACGGAACAATCTTGTGCACATGTGCACAATACACACACTAAAGGCACGAAATGTACAGTATAAGAGGTCACCGTGTATCCCCTCTCATTTTTGTATTATTGATGGTAGCAAATCCCCCTGTTTGTGCTTCAATTCAAGTTTTTGCTCCGTGCGTTGGGGGGAAAAAAGTCACTTCAACTTTAACGAAAGAACCGTTTGAATGGCTGAAGATGAGCTGCACTTTATTTCTTTTTATCATCACGCACAATTCCTCAAAGTTGATGTCACACATGATTTTTCAAGTCACAAAAATAAATCATTTTGTGCCTGTCTTTGTTAGACATTACCTACATCCATCTTACTCTTCCAATCATTTTTTTTTTTGAAAAGGGTGGAGGTGTGTTTCTCACATACTCTGCCGGGAATGATCCCTACTTTCACCAGAGTCGATCCTCCCTACAGCCAAACAAGCAGGTGCTTAAGGGCCTCGCGGCCACAAGGGGGCCCCCGAGCTCACGGCTCATATGCTGAATTCGCTGAACTTGTGGCCTCTTTTCTCACTTCGCCAATGTTCTCTTTGAATCACGTTAGCAAATTAACCTTTACATACGTTTAACGACAAATTAAATCCATTTTCATATTTGAAATCATGAAACAGACCCGAAATTGCATCCTTTAGGCACGAGATTTTTTGAGACTTGCTTAATAAATATTGTTTGCAGCGTAGGGGTTACAGTTAGGTATGATATCCTGTACTGTGAATAATTCACTGACTGGACCCTGCCGGCCCTGACTTTCAGCCACGTTTACAACACAATTCAAATATAGTGCACAGTGTTCAAAAAATACTGCTTAAACAAATGTTCCAAAATATATTTACTATTGGCTTGAATACTGAATAAACTATTTGAATTACTGGAGAGAGAAAATGTACTCGGTGGAGTTAACAAACACAAAGGGAAACAGCGCCGCGTGGAGAGAAGAAGGCTGCCATCACTAATCCACCGGCAGCGGCAGGTCGTGGTAGCTGTTGACCTCTGGATGGTAGTGATTGACGTCAGGCTGTTCGCCGTTGAGCTCAGCGTACTCTACTGATCCCTGCTGACACACAAAGCAGTGCCGTTCAACGCACATTTATCATCCTGATCCTTAAAGCCCTTCACGTGGCTGCACACACACTCTGTTTTCTGTTTTGGTCTCTATTAAAAAGTGTTGCAGGATGAGGTTAAAAAGCCTAAAACAAAAGCACACTTTGGTGGCTTCTGCTAGAGTGCGTGTGTGCAAAGCTAATTGCTCCCCATTTAGTTCAAATCTGATTTCAAACCGTGTTTTCATCCATCTCCCCTAACTACCCAAGTGATAATTCCTCATTTTCAGCACAGCAGTAACAAACACGGTGCCTGAGGATGCTGCTTCTCCCATAACAGAAGCAATAATAAGATTACTGTCAGACCAAACTGCATAATCTGTCATCATGAAGATAAACTGATGAAAGAAGTGGCCATTTTTAGGCCACGATGTCACATCCTGAGCTTATTATTTCAAATTCCTCTCGTCAGCCCCCTCCAACCCCATGTAGGGACAAACGGGGCGGTCAGGCAGGGGGCCGGCCGAGGCCTGCTGGAGGACAGTGAGCCGGCCGAGATGGCTTTGGATGTAATTTGACTGGGCACAGTGCTGATCTGAGGCGGCGATAGGGAAGGAAGGCCCTGCCCAAACGCCTTTGTTCCCATCTGGAAACTTTAACGGCCGTTTCCGTCTGCCTCTTTGTTACCGGCCTGTAAACGAGTGCTGGGACCAGGAGGCAGCAGAGGCAGGCATGCTTTTGTTTATAATCAATTTAGTACGCAAGTAACGTAAATAAATAATGTATATCGTGGCTTATTTTAGTGACTTTCAAGCCATGTGACATAAATCAACAATAAAGTTTGTTCAAAAGACTTTATTGGTTTGTAATTCCTCATGAAGTTTTAAGGGTAGTAAAAATCCTGGTTTGGTGGCGAGCCCAGATGTAATGTTAATTTATAATTATGTTTTTGATGTGTTTTTAGAATGCACTAAAGGTTTGAAATACTGGTGGCTCAGTAAATAAAATATCCCCCCTTTTATGTACAAAAATACAAAACATTTGCACCATAAATGGAATTAGTGCTCATAGTATCACTGCTGGTCTCTACAACCTGTATCAGGGCCATGGTGGGAAAAATACACAAAACATTATGAGAGAACAGTGGAAATTTTAGTGTGTTCCTTTAGAAGACAGATTATCATCACCATCAACAGGCTGGTGGAGAACTGTGTGAAGTTTTCCTTCAGTGCAGGTGTCACAAACAGGAAAATTCCTCATGTTTTGGCACACCAGCAACCCATCAGTACCAGGAATTTAAAAGAATTTGCAGGCATCTGTGTTTACCCCGCAGGAAGAACTACGTGACCTTGGAGGAAATCTTCCCTTTTTGTTTAGCCTGTCCAGGGACCTCATAAAATGGCATAGAATCTTGTAAAGTTACTGTTTCAATTTCTTTAATTTACAACTTTCATTTTGTAAATCTATGACTTCATCCTCAAAATCTTAAAAAAAAGCCAATCCATCTTAAAGACCTACCTGTTTTGTTTATTTCAGCATAAAATCAACTCGTAAACTTCATAATATTCCCAAAACAACAAACCTAAATGTTTATGAGGGAAAGGAACCACATCCAGCGCATCTACTCTCGTGGATGATCATCTCGAAGATGACACGATGGTGGATCTATGACTTAAACTTTCACTGGTTGGCTTCTCCCAGTGTTCCCATAACGACTAGTAACGGCTAGATCTGAACCTTGCCTGGATTAGAGGGGGGTGCGCCAGTGGTCTGACCTCGCACAATCACCCACAGTCCAGATAAGCAAACGCTGATGATTAGACACTGAAAACAACTTCATATCCAGATATGTGGAGCTACAGGTGAACGATAAGAGGAGCAGGAGTTTAGCAATCGAGGCCTCGTGTTTGAGTGTGACTGTGCTTCCTGTTACTCACGTAGTCATGGTGGTCGGCAGCACCTGGAGGAAAAAGCGTCATCAGAGGTTACTCACACCAGTGATTTAGTCACCTGACAGTCATGACGACGTCGACATCATCGACTCGCTCCATCCGCGTCTGCGGTGGCCTTTGATTCGGCCAGTGAGTCAGTATTTAAAACATCCCTCTCACTCTTACAGATGCAACTGCTCAGCAGGGAACATTAGGACTCAGATGGGCTGCTTGATAAGACACATCCAATGTCTGGCTGCGCATCTAATAACAGGAAGTTCCTGCCCAAAGTAATAGGATATGCACACGGGTCTGTGGTTGGCCTCACTGAATCTCTTAGAAATATAATTTAGGGTCACCTAGAAGTGTTATTATCACCGTCAGGTTGCAGTAAATGCATTTTAAGTTGCATTAATAGGCCATTCTGGCAATGCAAAACACAACATGCATCATCTCACAGAGTCCAGACCCTAATCATGACGAGACCAAAGAGAATTAGACCAAATTCTTTGATTATTTATCGGTTTTGTTATTAAGAGAGACCCAACATCCAGACTTTTTTTTAAAGGCTCCTGGATTCGGTTCAGCCGGACTAAACAAGGCCGGTGTGAACGCGGCCTCAGAGTAATGTAAATTAACAAAACTTGGGACAAATTTTCAGCAGACTGCTGGTAACAAACTCCTTCCTCTCCGTCGCCTTTTACTGGAGTGAGTCTTCTTTGTTGGTCGCGTCGCAAAGTCACTGCGGTATACGAACCCAAAACATGTTTTCAAGCCTTTTTGTCTCTTCTCAGCTGCCGTACTAACATGGTGGCCTTAGATGGCGCTCTCAGCGGAAGGGGGACCTGCTCCCAGGTGACTATGGGTTGCATATACACTACGGTTTTTCATTTACGGTGATTACACACTAATAGAAATAGAGTTATCGATATCATCGGATATCGGTCAGTGTTTAAACTCACCGTGTGGAGCGTTTTGGAGCTCGCTGTACACCGTGTCTGTGCCTTTTCTCAGCGGAACTGGAAACGTAAAAAAGCAACACATCAGCCCGTCTGAACATCCAAACACAACGTCTGTTATTAACAGAAACGTGAAAGATGGCACGTCTCATCACATTCTGTAACTGCCCGGCGGGCCCCCGGGACCGAGACGGAGCAGGGACCACTATCAGCATCCAGCCTGGCAATTAGCTCAACCCTTCCTGTTTAGAAGGTCTGTGATGCTTCTGGAAATCCCAGCAGTTACAGCAGCTGGGAGATGTGCTAATTATATGTAATTAGGTCCCTCCCAGGACGTGCTGCTCTGTATTATCAGCTATGAAGGGATGTGGGCAAAGCAGAGAGAAATGTTTGTGGTGCGGTTGTTTACGGTGGACGGTGGAGTCACCTCTGGCGGGGTCTACCGGCCGCGGGTGCACCACCTCAGTGTACTCCACGTCGGGCTCGCCGGTCACCGCTCCGCTCTCCTCATCATTGACTGGATCTAAACACATGAGAGAGAATTCTCTGTAAAACGAGCTGATCTTGTTCAGCAGATCAATTTCCTGAACCTGTCTGCTTTCCACAAATTTGACTCTGTAGAGAAAACAAAAAACAAAAACTCCGCCTCAACACTTGCACTTGTTATCAAACTTACTCTTCTCTCAAAAGTTCCACCAGCGTGGTAAATATTTATACTGTCATGGAAGTGTTGCATTAGAACGTGGATATGAGCTCACCATCTTCAGGGGGTCGCTTGGTCCACATGCTGACTGTAGCTCCGTCCACTCTCACTGCGAAACGCACAAGAACAGACGTGATCGTGTGGTACGTTGGCTTAATGAAGGTGCCAAAATTCTGCACTGATTAGAATAAAGACACATACCTTCGTATGGATTTAGCAGTAAAAATCACACATTACGGAGCCACATGACGTCTCGGTAATGTGTGATTGGGTGATTCTTAAAGGAACAATTCCATTTTTTTTTTTTTTTTTAAAGATGTATTGATTATGTATTTGCTTTCTCACTGACAGTTGTATGAGAAGAACGACATCAGTCAAGTCAGTTTGCTTTAAAGCTGCAGCCAGCAACCGGTTAGCTTAGCTTAGCACAAAGGCTGGAAAGGGGGGAGGGGCAGGAAAGATGGAATCTACATGTTTGATTTGGTTTGTTTAAGCCATACAAAAATTAAAGTATTAATGAGACCATGTTCAGTTTTAAAATTGTCATTTTAGTATTTTTATTATTTTTATTAAACAGAGAAAGGGAATAGACAAAACTGTATATAAAGGAGGATGACATGAGAGCTGGACAAAAGTGAAGCATCTCAAGCGCCATCTGGTGGCTGGCTCCAGTATAGGTCATCCTTCTCCATCATTTCCGGTAGCACTCAGACCAAAATAAAAAATCAAAGTTCTCCTCAAATAAAATTTTCAAAAAGATGGTTTAAGTAGTTCTTATCATTCCAATTTACTGTATGTTCAATACACCAAATATTTTGGTTTCGCTTCAGTATTTACAAGATATTATTCATGCCAATTATTTATGTCAATGAGCCAAGCCAACAGTTCCTCCCCCTCCGGGTGCTGTGCTGAGCTCACCATCTCCTCAGTGTTTCTTTATATGCACCCGTCAGACATGAGAGGGGTATCTGTCTTCTCACACAACTTGCAAATTCTCAAAAAAGTTGCACTAATTTTACACAAAAAAGTCAGATACCAACATTACATCAGATTATAAAGTCAATAACGGAGAGACAACATAACATTTTTGTGGCACGTCGTCACACTCTGGCCTTCGCTGGAGGCTTTATTACTATTGAATTAAACCAGGATTGATTTTAAGTTTTTAAGTTCTGCTACAGAAAACATCTGCGTCCTTGTGCACAATAGGGCGGTAATTCAGCAGCAACTGCAAAATAAGTTCTGGCCAAAACAACAAAAGACATCTCACACACAGCTCAACCAGCCTCATGCAATTAATTTCCTCCAACTTCTGCATGTATTCAAACTAACAAAATAAACCTCCAGTCAGCCACCTCCCCCTACAATCCATGCCCGGTGCCAACATAGGAAGTTTCGGGCCGACTCTATTGTTTCTCAAGGAAGTCCCTTTTCTGTTAGGATTAGCATGAACTAGTGTTTAGGAAAGTTGCACTAACCGGGACATCCTGCAATGCACGATGATATTAAATATGTTCTTGCACAAAGTATTGCGTGCAGAAAGCTTTTAGCATATTCATACCCATGTTACACAGCTAGCGTGCCACTAAAGTTATTTCAACAGTCTCTCTAACCTGCATCAGTGCAGTTTGTTTTAGCTGTCTTCTTGCAGCAAACACATGTTTGTCTGAAATTTTCCGCTAAAGTTCAAATTTTGCGACATTTTAAGGATATATAGCCTAAAACTGGACTAAGGAGTTACGTGTCGGAAATCACAGGGGCATGAATGGACCTCAGCCCTAGCTGACTGTTGCCTGATGTCCGTTTGTATTGTATCGGTGCACAGAGCTCTGTGGGAAACAAGGTGTTAGCCTCACATTCAACAGCAGGAGCCAAATGAATGCTACCGACAAACTTCTAAATAAAACCAAAGTCTTTATTCTATTCGTGTCTCTTCCAATCAGTTTAGGTATCAACCAAAAATATATACACAAATGTCCTGTAAAAGGTGATAAAAATGTATATACAAATCAGCACATCAGTCAGCAAGCCCACTTAAACATGTGCACAGTGAACGCACAGTAAAGCACGTGAAATAACATGGACATGATAAAACTGAGGACAGAAATTAGTGTAAAATCAGAGGCCATCTAGATTGCAGGAGGAGGGGAGAGGGAGCAGCGGGTCCTGGTTTATAACGTTTCATAACATGCCCCTCCTTTTCCCCAGTGAAGAAAGTCTCCAGATCCCACAACACTTGGCATAAACACGTCTACGGTTCTCAAAGTCCTTTTTCTTAGAGCTTCCTTTTTCTTTGACCGCTTTCTGTTTAATTGAACTCAAGTCCCGCCCACTTCGGGGCATCTCTACACTGTGGCTGGGATACTGTAGCTGCTCCTGTTGCTGATGACAGCAGGAAGTGATGCCGCACTAGCTCTCACCCCATTGGTCACTTTCCCCTCTGTGCCATCATAGAGAGCCGCTGCGTCTGCAAGAAGATGATAATGGGCGCTCTAAGCAGTTTGCAACATCGAACAGTCAATGCCAAGTACGGTGACTGAGCTACACAAGCAGCATCATCCTGACCAGGCTGGGAGAGTTTACTCCCTGCGTCCCAACAACATCCTGACTTTCCTGTTTGTGCAATACAAAAACATTGGACAATACATGCAATAAAAAAAAAAAAAAGAGACAGATGAAGACGATGAAGTCAAACATACATGTTGTGCGTGTGGGTAATCTACAACTGGATGGATGGTTAGATAGACACACAGGTCACCACACCAGGAGTCCGGCATGCGCATTACAACATGCATTTTGGGATGAGAATGGATCGCTGCGGCTCAACATGCCACAGGTAACGGCAGTTAAGATAATGACCAATGAGGACAGTGAGTGGTACACAGGAGAAGAGTAAAACCAAGCTACCTGTGGCCGTGTTATAAACCTCTGTGTCGTGGGTTAGATTCACAGTTAAAGAGTCATCTGATTTAGGGCTTGAAGGCTTTCTGAGAAATGGTGAAAATAAAGTTAACGAACAAAGTCAAGGAAAAAATAAAAATAAAAATCCTGCTATAAAGCTTTCTTTAAAAAAGTAAATGATAAATTCTGACACAAGCTAATAATGCAGCTCCATATCCACAGTGGTAGCTTTGCATGATGTCATAGTTGGAATTTTAGAGGGTTTTTGTCGAATGAAGTACCTGCATTTGCAAATAAAGCATGAAAACGTGCATTTCCTTCATCACAGTGTGATACCGTGCAGTTTTGGGATGTGATGACGCATGTCTGTGCAAAAAAATCTACTCCTCGAATTTCTTTTCTTTCTCTCTTTTTTAAGATTTATAGAATAAATTCAGATTTTATGGATCTAAAAAGTTGTAAATCTACAAGAAAAAAGTCATAATGTATGAGAAAATAAAAAAAATGTAAATTTATGAGGGAAGAAAAAGGCGTAACTTAACGAGATTTTGTGCGAAAATAAACAAAACAGGCAGGTCCTTGGACAGCTTCTGATAAGAGACGATTTCGTCCAAGTCTGTGTTGTTCTTTCTGCAGAATAAACAGTTTTTTGCAAATTCTTTCCATATCCTAATACTGATGATAATGCGGTGCTGATGTGCCAAAACCTGCACTGAAGTCCAACTTCACAAAGTTCTCCACCAGCCTCATGATTGTGCAGCGGATTGATCTTCTGACGTCTGTCCTCTAAGGTAACCCACTTTTCTTCCTGTAATATTTGGACTCTTTTCTCATAAAATTATGACTTCATTTTCTTTATCTTTCAGCATTTTTTCTTATATTATGACTTTTATTCTCGTAAATTTCTGACTTTGTTCTCGAAGCCTCTGAATCTTTTTTCTCACTGTGGCCATAACAGTCCATCGCAGTCGCGTTTTCATTCTGCCAAACTAAACATAACTTAACATCCAAGGAAAATCCGACACATAATGTCCCGTAGTAATGTACTAGTACCCTTAACAGTTTATGTTAAATAATTATTATCCGGCTTTTTCTTTCTTTTTTTAATTTATTATTTCGCACCTACTTAATTCTTTCACTGGGCCAGTGTGACACTGCAGTTGTCCTTATGGATTAAATACTCTCATTATCTCACTTATCCCCTTTTCCACTGGATGGTACCTGCTCAGCTCGCCTCGACTCTTTCGCCCTCACCGGTTTTCCGATGGGAAAATCTGGTACGACTTTCAGTACCACCTGAGCTGAGGCTCCACTAAAGAGATGACGTAGACCACTGCAGACAAGAGAGAAATGCACTTTATCTGAAATCTATTACACTTAAATAGTGTAACTACAGTTCATTAAACAGTTCCTAATATTGGATCCGATTCGCCAACGTGCACTCACCCTATTTCCTTTCCTACGACGTTTCAAGCGGCTAAAATGAGCGAGTTCTGCCTGCAGTGGGAACGGAAGGACCTCATACCCAAAGCGAGCAGATCTGAGTAGAGCTGAGGCCAGTTGACCATGCAGTGGAAAAGGCTGTTTGGAATAGTCGGACATTTTGAAAACACTCATTTGTTCTTTCGTCAAGCTAAACAAGGAAGTTACCGCTCTTGTTTGGATGAAGTGAGAAGAAAGTGGGAATCGGGAACGAAATATGACCTCCAGTGCCTCCAAAGCTCACTTATAACAAATTATGTCTCTTTTGTTTCATCCATAAATCGAGCAAAGTGAAGATTTTAAGTCCGTAGGTTTCGCGGAGGGTCACTGTATGTGACTGTGTTTAAATCATCGATTTCAGAGTAACATGTGCATTTTCAGTGGGTTTCCATTTGGGAAAGTATTACCAAATTGAGGTTAGCAAATTAAAAACTATGATAGAGATTGCAGTAATATTAAGTTTTTCTTTTTACTGTACACACATGCAAAACAACCACTGTTGTTGTGTAAGGACTGTCGATAACAGATGACATTCAAAGACCCCCCCGTCCGAAGGGAGCCGATAGAACTGCTGTCACTAACTTCTACTGTCACAGTCAGAGAAAACAAGTAGACAAGCCAACTCACACTGACAATTCAGCAGCTGCCTCCCTTTTACCTACAATAAGAGAGGAGACGTGAGAAGGGGAGCAGGAGGAAGTGGCTGGAGGAGAAGTTGGTTTTTCAAACACAGACAAAAGAGGCCTGACTCGCTGGAGGGCTGTAGGTCTCTCTACCTCTCTTGGATCTGAAGCACAGCACGCACACCAGCACCGTCACCGACACCGTTAGCAGGCAGAACCCCACGATCACCGCTTTCTTCCACAACGCCATGCGCACTGTGGAGAGGGGCAGACACACAGAGGGAGGAAAATGTGATCAAATGCAAGGGGGGAGAATGATGGGACGGGCTGACGGACGACAACAGAGATGAACTGCACTGAGGTTTGGTTCGCACTCAGGATAAGTTCATATTTTTGGTGGCCACCTGACTCTCATAATGTGTCCTCGTCAGAGCAAACTTTAAAATTTGACCATCATTTACGCAATGGTTTTGAGCATTTAGCTGAAAGCACTGGTTTTTGTTTTTCTGAAGACGGATGAATTCAAACTGGAATAAATCTTCTTCACAATTTAGTTTGACTCTCATGAATCAGAAAGTAGGAAAATAAAACAGCTGGACGACAGCAGAAAGATACATTTTACAGTATTTTTGCAGTTACTGAGGCAGCTTGTCCTGTTTCGTTTTCCGTTTTCTGGTGGTAAAAAAACAAAACAAATTTCTGTAGAGGTTGGTTGGGTTTTTTTTTTCAAATTAATGTCTCAAACTGCAGAAGAGTAACGGATAAAACAAAAGTAGGTCCATGATAAATATCAAATGGAGGAAAATCATTGATGCGCTGATGTCCGAGGTTTGTACGAGAGCCTGTTATTCTTTGCAAGGCCACAGTTCAATCACTGCCACACAGGACGGTGACTCTAGACTCGAAAAGGTAAGAACGGGCTTCGTATTCAAGGTGATGCCTCCTTTAGAATTTCATTTCTCTCCCCGAGCATCTGGCTGTCACGCACGCACGTCGCTCTCACCCTCTATGGTGACCAGGTCGCTGCGGACGACGTTGTTGGCGTGGTTGACGGCCTCGCAGTGGTACTTGCCGCTGTGCCCTTTGGACAGCAGCGGGATCTCGTAGCTTGTGTTGTTGTTGTAGGAGGTGGTGGCGTAGAGCGACTGCGTGCGGTCCGATCGGTACCACTTAAAGGTGACGGGCGGCGTGCCCTTAACGCCACATATGAGGTAGAGATGATCCCCCTCAGAAATCTCTCCTACGTTCGGGATGACGGTCAGAGCCGGGTTGGACAGAGGCTCTGGAGGAGGAACAGAGGTGCGATTAGTCAATACTGACTCAGTTAAACCGAGCTTGTACCGTGTCACTGAAGCCTGACTGAAGCTTGATCACCTCAATTCACTGATGATTTCTTTAAAGGGACAGTTCCACAATTTGGGAAATGTGCTCATTTGGGGAACATCTTCGCCTGTTAGGTTCCCTTGGTGACTTTTTGAATGTGGTGGTTGGTGGATTTTGTGTTTCCACCTGTTTTTTCACATTCAGCCACAGTGAACTGACTGATTGCTTCTGATAATCTAGTCTTTGGCTGTATTAGGAGGTGTGATTTGCCAAATTAGTGGCATTTCTTGATATTAAAAGTCCATTTTGGACTCAAATTTTGATATTTCAATGACAACAGGGTCCATCTAGGATCACATAAGGTTATGCTGATTCCAGTTTTAAAGTGCTCTAACAATATAAATGTGAAAGCTGGACAAGACGATGAGGAAGATCGTGTGATGTGATCGAAAAGCAAATTTTCTTTTTTTTTTTTTTTTTTTTTTTTAACTTAATTGGCATTGAAGAGAGGTTGTTTTACAATTTGTAAATATTTGTCAGACTTACAAGCCCAGGTTATGAGACTATTTATGTGTGGTTGATTGACCTGGAAGTATTGAGAAGTGTCGATGAGGAAAGAAAAACATGCAACAGTCATGTAAAATGGATCGACACACACACACACTCACCAATGACAGTCGTGTTGAGTCTTCTGCTGAACGGGAAATCCTG
This sequence comes from Mola mola, assembly GCA_001698575.1. Classification (NCBI taxonomy): domain Eukaryota; kingdom Metazoa; phylum Chordata; class Actinopteri; order Tetraodontiformes; family Molidae; genus Mola; species Mola mola. Next base: position 4,926,867 of record KV751323.1, on the reverse strand, counting down.
AGATCCTGGCCTGTTGTTTGCCCCGCACATGTACCTGTTTAGTTCATCAGTACTGGTGATGGTGACTGTGAACAAGGCTTGTTGCGAGGGCATTCTGACGCTGACTGAGTTCACTGTGTCGTAATTCTTCACCAGCGTGTAGTTTATCGGCAGGCTGCCTTTGTCCGACTGACAGACGATCTTGACGGGCTGCCCCAGGACTGCCCTGCCGAGCACCGAGATCTTCGGAACGGAGACATAAACTAGAGAGAAGAAATAAAACGCACTGACTGGACAATTCATGTGGAGACAAACAATTAACAACAAACAAAAGACCTTCAGACAGTTTTTTTTTCTCCCCCGTGTCTTGCAGGTTGTATCAGTGATAGTTAAAAAGAAATATTTTACTTCTGAAGCCTTTGTTAATGACCAGTGCGAGAGCGACGCAGCAGTTCCATCCTCTCATGCGGAATCCATCAAACATTTATCGTTAATGTCGCCCTCTGGTGGCTGGCTCCAGTATTGGTCCTAAACCAGGCCTCCTCCATTAATGGGCCAAACTAAAAGCTCAAAGTGCTCCTCAAACGATTTCTTTCCAAATATGGTGCTTTAAAAACTGGATGAGGTCATGATTGACAGCTGAACTTGCAATTGTGTGGGCAGCTGTATAGGTGGGAATATTGAAGCTCCCTGTTACCACTGTGCAGAATCCAAATTAGGTCAGTAGCAGAAGATGAACAAGAAGAAGTTCTTGTATCCTAAACATTTTGGCTGCAATTTTTGTACAATGGGAGGAAGCTGCAATGCGTCCTCCATCTTTGTTTATGTCTTTGGCGGCAACCCACATCCTATTCAAAACTGATATGGAAATCTCATCAACCGAACAATCATTAATTCACATGTTAAGCTGTCCGAAAGTGAACTCAAGTACTTATATTAAAGTTTCTGGCATCAACAAACTCAGAGGGAAAACTCTTTCTCTTTAGATGGTGAAAATAATTAAAAGCAACTTTTATAGACTGATTCAACATTAGAAAAATCTGAGCGACGTATAATTTGCTCATTTGTATTGTTTTGTGGTTTATACCTCATTTGTTTGTCCTTGGGGAACGATGCTGACAGATAAATCTTTACAGTGCTCTCGATAAGACAAACAGGAAATGCACTTAGGTCCAGACGTTTTTGGACAATGAAACTGCTTTTCATCATTTTGTCTCTATACATCACCACAACAGATTTGAAATAAAACAATGATGATATTGAAGTGCAGACCTTCAGGTTTAATTCAAGAGGCTTCACCAAAATATGGCATTTACCATTTAGGAATTACGGCCATTTTATACAGAGTTCCCAAATGTCAGGGGCTCAAAAGCAGTTGGAGAACTGACTGATGAGCAGTTTCAGGGCCTGGTGTGGTCCGTTCCCTCATTATTTCTCTGGTCTGGGGGGATTTCAGGAGTTGAATTGGCATTTGGCAGCTGTTTGACTGGAGAATCAATATCAATGAGTCCAAAGACATATCAGTGCAAGTGACGGAGGACATCATTAAGCTGAGAAAACCAAATAAATCTGTCAAAGAGACAGCAAAACCTTTGGGAGTGACCAAAGAAAACAACTGAAGTGGATGATGGCAGAATTGTTTATCTGGTGAAGAAAGACCCCTTTTCAACATGGACATAAGTCAAGAATACTCTGGAGAAAGTCGGTGTTATCAACATTCAAGAACAGGAAGACTTAGATTGCCAGAAAATATCTAGCTTCAAAAGTTCTGGAATCAGATTCTTTGGACAGCTGAAACCAAGGTAAACTTGTATCAAAGGCATATCACATCATGTGACAAACATGGGGGAGGCAGTGTTATGGCCTGGGTATGTATGGCTGCCAGCAGAACAGGCTCACTGCTGCTTACTGATGATGCTGACAGAAGTAGCGAGATGAATTCTGAGGTGTATAGAGCTATACGCTCTGCTCACAGTCAGCCAAATGCTACAAAACCGATAGAACGGCGCTTCACAGTGCAGATGGATAACGACCCTAAACATAATACGAAAGCAGCACAAGACTTTGCTTTTGAAGGCAAAGGAATTGAATATTCTGCAATGGCCAGGAAGGATCAGTCACCTGATCTCAACCAAATAGAGCAGCTTTTCAGTTACTGAAGAAAAAACTGAAGGCAGAAAGACACACAGAAAAACAACAAATGAAGGTGCTGCAGTGAAGGCCTGCCAAAAATTTCCAGGAAGGAAAGTCAGAACCTGGTGATGTCCGTGGCCTCCAGTCTTCAGGCCGTCACTGACTGCAAAGATTTTCATCCATGTCTGTTTGTCCAAATACTTATGAGCCCCTGAAAATGGACATAACTCTTTATAAAATGGTTATAATTCCAAAATCGTAAATGTCATATTTTTGTGAAACTTCTTATATTAAAGCTGAAAGTCTGCACTTCGATCATATCCCGATTGTTTTATTTCAGATCTACTGTGAAGGTGTACGGAGGCAAAATGCATTGTCCGAATACTTGTGGACATAACTGTACATACACTGAGAATGAACTGTAAAAAAGAATGATTAATCTTCCAGGAGTTTGGGAGATGCGATTGTTTAGAGAATGATAGCACTCTGTACAGTGAACGTTATCAACTCTCTCACCAAACTCTTCGATAAAGAGTTATATTAATTGGTGCAACCCAGAAAGAGCCTTTAATTAAAAGTTTAACTCTAAAGGCCAACATGTAAAACTGCAGATGCACGCCTGAAAGGCGCATCCACTCCGAATCTGTACCAAAATTACCTTTAGGACGTACAGTCAGGGCCTGGCTGTGCTTCGTGATGCCCTTGGCTTTAGCTGCACATGTGAAGTTGAACTCGTACAGCAGCGCCTTGCCATAAAATACTCCGTTGTTCTTGGGGCTCAGGAAGTGTTGGGGTTCCTCGAGACTGTAAGTCAGCTCATCCTCGCCGAGTCTCTCAGAGGCGTAGCTTTTACTTTTGCAGATCAGGATCATCTGTTCCCTCTGAAAGACGTTGGCCGGGGACATGGTGAGAGTTGGCGCTGAAAACAGCTCTGTGGACACAACGACACAGCAAACCATCACCCGAGCACAAGAGATACGGTGACTGTTGATGGGCCCGCGGCCCCAAAAATGAGAATCACAGTAAAGCAGAAGAACACTGGTCATTAAAACGGAGGACACACAGAGTTAAAATGTTGGGCTTAAAGACATCTGAGTCGATTTAAACCGCCAAAGTGTCATTTTGAAGTGATAAATTTGGACTGAAATGCAGTTGAGTGCTGGAGGTATTAAAACTCTGCAGAGAGATCATCAAACTAAGCTCCGCCCAGGTGCCTACATGCATTTTACTTTGTCAGCTGGAAACACCAACCAAGCTAAGCTCACACAATCTTTTGGACGAGAGACTGTATAATCTACCTCCATTTGCAATGTTTGAGTTTAAAACGTCTTTTTTAGCTCATGTGTTTTTATTCCTTCTCTCAGTTATTTCAAATAAACGAGCGAATTATTGTAACACTTATTAGTGTGGATAGCCTGACCCTTCAGGGAGTGGAACTAAGACCGATGAAGAGATGACTTGGTTGAATGAGTGAATGAATTGCTGTTAGCATCACTGGTTTGGTTTTTGCAACCAGTGATGCCAACGTCCCCCATAAAACTACACGTACGAGTGCATCTGAAGAAACTTCCAAAAAGTAAATATTGCAGTTAACGCCTATGATAATAAATACATATAAGATGAAAAGTGTTGATATACAGTGAGGAAAACAAAGTCCTTCATCTGTCAACTCACCCGTCACTGAAATCGTCTTTTTGGCCACTTTTACTACATTTCCCACTTCTAATTTGCACTCAAACTCCCCGGGGTCCTTTGCCAGTGCCTCCATGCTGTGGTTGACTCTGGTGTCTCCATGGCTGAGAAGCCTGGTCCCCTGGCTCAGGTAGAGTTGGATGCTTTGTGAGCTGTGCAGATAGTTGCTGATGGTGCAGGTGATGGAGAGGCGGTCTCCTTCATAGATCCTGTACTGGGGCGCAATCTCCATGACTGACATGATGGGCAGCTCTAAACGGACAAAACCAGTGAAGAAAACAGCCTGAGATGGGTCCAGCGCTTTGAAAAGTGCAGAAATGTTCCGGTGTTTGTACCTTTGACAGAAACAATTACATCATTGCTATCTTCGGACCTAATGGAGTCTGGAGTTATGAAAACCACGTAGGCGCAGTGAATTCTGTGGTTGCCGGTGGTCCTGAAATGAAGCTCGGCCTCTGCGTGGTTGGAGCTGACCTTCGTCTCCATGATATCGTTGGCGTCGTCGTAGAAGTAGAAGAAAAAGGACCCCGTCTCACCGGGCGCCATACACCTGGCAATTAGCTTCTCCCCTTCCTCAACCACATTGTTGTTAAGTTGAAGAACTGGTTTCGACAGTCCTGGAACCCGAGAAGTGGGGAAAACGTGAAGTGTTTGGAAATGAAACAGCCTCATTATCTGCCAACACTGAATAAATTCTAATTTCTCCTGAATAAAAGCATCATTCGGTCATTGAAGATTAGAAATTATATTTTGTTTTTTTTGAATTTATAGGGGCTAAAAAAATGTAAAGCACAGATCTCAGTTGTTCCTCCTTTCTGGTGGTCCCAGTTTAACCTCCTTTTTTTTTTTTTTTTTGAACTATCCAGTGTGGAGGTGGACAGTTAAGCTCAATAATGCAACACATGGCAACGGCACTGGGCAAGTCAAAATGGACATAAATGACTTGTTTATTTGTTTTTTCCCACTAATTACTCTCACAATGTTACTGCAACTGTCTGCTAACATGGGGAGACACCTACATTGAACCCTAAAATTCACCACGTACCCTCCATAATTAACTCTTACAGTGAAACACTTTGGTGAGTCCTGCTGTTACACTCATTCATTTGTCTTTTGAAAATAAAGGACAGTTTTGAAAACAATAGGTAGGACAGAGATTTTGTCTATACAGTTGTTAGGGGTTAAAAACGCAGTGTGACCAGCCACTGGTAATAACATTCTGAGCGTAATTAGTGGTAAAAAAGGGATTTATTTCCGATGTGTTCTGTAGGGCGGAGTATTAGGGCCATTGGACAAATTATCATTATTTGTTTTTTTAGATCTTGTGAATAAACTCATAAACTTATGAGAAAAACATTGTAATATTATGAGAATAAAATCGTAATCTACGAGATTTTATGCAGACATAAACAAAACGGGCAGGTCCTTGGACAGCCTCCAAAAAGAGGTAGTTTCTTTAATGAACTTTCTTTGGAATAAACTCAGTTCCTTGAAAGTTGTTTTCAGATTCCTTGTGATCTACAAGGGAGACGCACCTTGTTGTAAATTTAAGAGAAAAATTATTCTTTTGAGAAAATAAAGGTCGTAATTTTACAATTTCGCAAATTTTCAAAGTTCTGATACTGATGATAATGTGGTGCTTATGTGCCAGAAGATGAAGAATTTGTCTGTTTGTGACACCCGTACTCAAGTCCCACTTCAAAAAGTTCTCCACCAGCCTCATGATGGTGAAGCGGATTGTTCCTCTGGTATCTGTCCTCTAAAGGAACTGACTAAGTTTACAACCTTTTTCTACTCATGTTTTAGTTTTTTTCTTGTAAAATTCTGACTTTAATCTTGTAAAATTACAAATTTTTCGTCTTGTTGTTCCGACTGAATTTTTCTCTTTCCGTTGTAGTTCTGACTTTTCAGGTTTGTGTGCTAGAGCGCCCCCTGTTGGCTGTTCAGTAGCTGCAGACTGAGGGAGGCATGGCAGAAGAGCAGAGCACTCCTGCTTCTCTGGCTGAATCGTTTCTTTCTTCATTGCTGCCTTGGACACTTTTTGTCTGTGTTTGTTTTCGGTGTTACATTCCTACATGGTGACTTTATGTTCGAAGCATTAACAGTAAATGTTGCCCTAGTTGGGTTTATTGTCAACAAGCATGTGACTCTGGTTTAATCAGCGTTACCTTTTGTTGTGTTTATGCGTGCGATCTGGACATTTTTCTGATTTCTGTTTATTATTTGTGTTGCAGTTCTCCAAAGAACATTGTGATTCTTCAAAGAGACGTTACACCTTATTAGAGAAAAGTACATTCATTTGGAGGTAACTGTGTAGCTTTGAGTTTGGCTACTCATTGCGAGGACAATATACCACGTTTTGGCGTGCCCTAGTGAAGCTAAAGGATTCTAGAGACTCAGCTGCACACTGGAGTAGTTTTCTAAAAAAGATGTTTAGTGATATTTCATGGGCCGATAGACCAGGAAATAGAGCTTTGGTTGAAAAACACCAGAGTTCTCTTTTCTGCTCGTAGATTGTTAGCATAAATACGTTTTGAAAAACACAGTTTCTTTTGAAATGAAACACTCAAAGTTTTAGCTTTTTAACTTTAACATACATCCATTCATTCAAATTCACCGCTGAAGCCACAAAGCTCCATCCAAAGCAGCGAACTGACCTTTCACAGTGAGTTTCTTGGTTTGGCTGGTCATCTGCTTGCTCCCAATGCTGACTGCACACTTATATTTGCCAGCGTTGGAGACTCTGGCATCGGGCAGTGGGTACAGTAGGTCGTCCGAGCTGCTGGAAGTCTTGGTGTAGACGGTGCTGCTGTCCTTGCATATAGTGTACTCACGACTCAGCATCTCGTCCCCCAAGCTGCTGACAACGGCCTGACACCGCAGGGTTACATTGGTGCCCCGATTCACATCAGCTTTGGGCTCAATGGATAGGGTGATGTTTCTTATTGTGAATGCTATGGGGTTGATAAAATAACAATTAGACTTAAAGGTCTGTGGGATGTAGTGCCCTCTAGTGGTGAGAATGAAGATTGCTTCAGCTGACTACAGTGTCGTGATGCTAGTGAGGCTGCTACAAACACAGGAGGCCCTCTCAGTGCTTGATCTGTCCATTCTGGGCTACTTCAGAAACACGGCGGCGCTGCAGCCTGTGGTTAACCAGCTGCTGTCGGCAAACACACCAGCAGCACTCGAGCGACGAGCCAACAGCCGAAACATGTTTGTCTTTTCGTCCGTGGTGACACTTTCCCACGAGTTTTGAGTCTGCCGTCACTGTATGCCAGATAAGCTGCCGTGTTGAGTGAGAGCTCAGCATGGAACTTCCTGTCAAGCTTGGCAAATTAGGCATTACAATTTGGTTGTGAGAGCAAAAATATGTTTATCAGGAGAATATAAAAACAGAGACAGTCGGTGGAGAAGACCAACATGTGGATCAAACATCGGTGAAGGCCAGGTCTGACATGTGGGAGAGGTTTTGTGTGACAACAGAATGTTAGAATAATGTCGTCTGTGGCTTTGCTGCTTGTAAACAATGTAAACAAAGTGACAGTTGCGAGATTGAAACATCGTCCCTGAGAGACACTTTTAAAGGCTCATTTTTGATCCCTTTGTGTATATATCCATTTCATACGACATTATCCTTCCTGCCCACCAACTGCTACACCTCCTTTACGTTGACATGGATGTCAAGCTGTACATCCACCAGGGGGCAGCTCAGAGTCAAAAGCTCATCCCAACAACAAGACCTCCTCTCACGTCCACTTCCTCCCAGCTATTAGCAAGCATTGAAGCATCATTTAAACGTTAAAAGTCTCTTATAAACTCGCATAAACAATCCTCAAAAGCTTCTTCTTCGTGTCTCACTTGAACTACGGATCGGAGAGTGACAGCCACACTGCTCCCACAGTTTCCGGTGGTACTGCGCCATGTAGCGCGTGTCCATAAGATGTGAGCCTGTGGGCGGACGTTTGAGCTTTCGACACAGCTGAGAGAGCATTTTCTCAGTGCTTCAAGTCAGTAGGACAGATGGCTCCAATTCAGTTTTTCTGCTGAGTTTTATATGATGCCCACATGACTTATTATTATATTACATGTTGCACATGTTTACCTTAATTAATAGAGAGGAGGTGGAAGTCTGTGTGTTGCCAACATAACTGAAAAACTTGTGCATGTGGGTGGGGTCGAACGAATTGACTTAACCTTTGGTCATGACCGGGACCTGGATCCAGATTCTGGGTCTGGATCAAAGCTTGATGAAATTGGTTGTTTGACTGCATGACTGAGCACACATGATGTGACGACTGAATCAAACTTTATCACGTTTCACACTCAGCGTTGATTCGGCAAACACAGACCAATGGGATTTCAGATTTGTTTGTTTTTTCATTTCTAATGGCATTTTCTTTATGTTGGTGGCGGAGGAATGAACTCTAATGAGCGCTTTCTCACTTGTTTATAACATATTTCTTAGTTATGTCTTTATTTGAAACTAACAAAGTTCTACGTGGGGATTTCCAATGTTTTTGACTATTTCTCGCCTGTTTCAGTACAGATATTTTTACATTGAAAGACTTTCCTTAACCTCTTTGTGGGGTCTATTTTGGCTTCATCCCAAACGCCCTGTGCCGTCATCAGCTTTTCTCAGCACAGTACATGTCTGTGAGAGGAGTCACAATTTTCTTTATCCTGGCAAAAGGCTGTTCGCAGGCTCCTGACGACCACCGTGGACTCATAATTGTTGAGCTTTTACTTCTTCCTTTTCCTCCCTTTTTCTTTATCCACAGGTTGCAGGTGGACTGATAGAATTTCCGTTTAATCATTTCCAATTCCTCTTTAAACCCACTCTCACACAGGAGTATCAGCGCTGCTGTCAGGACGCTGATGTGTCGCTGTGAGTCATCATGCTGGCGTGGTTATGTGACTCACAACAAGAACCAATGCATGACCGTCAAATTCTTCAAAAAATTGTAAAATTCAGCACCAGAGAAAAAGGTGCCTGGAAATATGCAGCTAGAGGTGGTAAAACTGACTGAAACTGACGGTTAAGGGAAATTGTAAGTGCAATGAAACTAAATCCACATGTCCACAAGGGTTGAGAGGCTTTTGTGTCAGTTGAATATGCAGAGTTCGTACACACACACACAGCATATTATTCATTTGATGAACGTTTTGTCCTTTAAAAGTGATGAAAATTAACATTGTCTAACGTGTCAGGAAAATCACTTCTCTGGTTAAACTAACTTTTAACTTTTCATAAATATTAGCTATTAAGTGATATTGATTCATTTTTATTAACAAGACTCAGTGTTGGGCCTGGCAGGTGCACATTTGGTACACTAGTGAGATGAATCAACTAAAATGTTTCAAGCATTTGGATTTGATTTGAAAAATGTACGAACGTGTATGAACGTGTAAATAAAAGGGAGAAACTATTATTATAGAGAAAAAGAATAAAAAGTAAACAGTGATGCGGAGAAGAAAAAAAATCAAATACTTAATGATTTAATCAATATAATCTAAAAGGAGAGAGAAGAAGTACAGTTATATAATCTCACCCCTTCACCATAAGGGATAATTATGGCCTGCGGCTAAAACAAACAAAAAAACCCCCCCACATCTTATAATATATAAGTATAATAATTACAGATAGCATGTATACGAATAAGCCATCATCATCTAAATGAAGACATATGTTACTTTGCATGTAACGAATATAGAAAATGTTAAAATGTAACCTCTTAAATTTAATAACAAAAACAGAATTTTCCCACAATATTCTCCCATTTGAGGTGCACGAGTTTATCATTATATCTGAAATATCTACAGACCTGCAGCCAACATTAATGTGAAGCAGCATGTGGACATAAGGACATTGAAGCTCTAATTTGGTTAAAAGTTCGAGCATGAAGAATAAATCTTTTCTTTAGTACCAGAAATATTCTTGCAGCACCTGAAACAAGAGTCTGAACCTCACCAAACTACAGGTGGTTAAAACTGGCTGTAACCAGCTACAACAGTGAATGACATTCAAGCATCAGTATTATCTCCTCATAAACATCAGTCAAAGGGACCATTTTCTTTACCCGACACTATAAGTGCACTCGGCTGGTATAACTTGTGTACATTTACTGCAGTAAGAATTCATTTGACTTGGAGCGCATCATTTTTACACGAGGCTGTAGAATTCAGGCACTTTGCTGAAGGCAGCGATATAAAGTCGGGGTCAGGATTGCAGAGGCGGACACGGTGTTGTGTTATTAACTGAGCTGAATGGCAGATACAAGAACACCAACACAAACTTCAGAAGTGGCCCCGAGTCCACTAATGCGTCCGTGTCCACAATGTCTGACCCGCACCAAGTCGGGCCTTCCATCGCCAGCCAGCGGAGCGGATAGGGAGGCGTGTGACCCTGCTTGCCAACACCTTCCCAACACTTTTCCACCACAGCAGACAACGCCGGACGGAGGGCTGTGATAACAAACACAACTCTTTCCATCTGTCTGTGCCTATCATGGCTTTTCCAGACTCTTTTAGCGGCCGACGGCTGTTTTCAACCCAAAGCCAGCGTGAAAAGCAAAGCAACGATCCACCAAAAACACCAACCAACGACTTAAATGTAAAGTCAAATCTAATCCTAGATTTAGAATAATTGAAGATACGTTACTTACGTTGTGCGTCGGCCACTCTGCCTGCATGGAAGTCTTGGGGCGAGATAAGAAAGTAAAGCACCAGGTTAGAAATAGAAATCTATGGAGAATGTCCACAGATCCAGAGAGCAGTGGAGAGGGTAAAAGGTCAGCACTCTTACAGCTGCACAGGAGCGCCGAGGCGAGCAGGAGAAGGGGGCCCATCCTGTTTGGAGGCTGCCAGCGCTGCAGGCTGTGCTGGAGGCTGGCGGGCTTGTGACTGTGCTGGCCGGTGTGTGTCGGGGCAGATCAGATGGAGGTGGGCGGGTTGACACTAAGGTGGTGCTCTACCTTGGCCACTGGTTATCGACCCCAGCAGCCGTCGGCTTGGCTTAATTTGCCAGGAAGTGAGTGTTGTTTCCTCAGGATGTGCACGCCGCCCGGCTCTTTGCTGTTGTGGAATGTCCTCCTCTGGTCTCCATTGTGGTGTGTGTGTGCGATGATAGTCACAATAAGGCTGGGTTGCTTAGGGTGCAGCACTGAGCCCTTTGACCTCTGACCTTGGCTGGCAGGGCTGGCAAAGGTGGAGAGAAGAACAAGACGAGACAACTCGGTTTGTGTGGCAAAGTCGATTTCCTGAAGTGAAAATAATGGTGTTGCTCTTCTTCTAAATCTGCTGGCAGTGGCATGTATCTCAGCTGGGCTTCTGTAGGACACATGTAGGTGGAACTATTTTCCCTGGCACACATACTTTCCATTACCAATTACTAAGGCGTGGACGAGCCAGTGACAAACGCCTCCTCTGACCTTTTCAGTGGTGAGTCAGTGATTTGAGCCGACATATTGCAACGAGTCAAGTCACCGATATCTGAAGGGCTAAAAGCATTTTGTTTAGAATCAATGACGTTATCAAGATGTAAAATGTTTAAAAAGATCTGTTTTCATTGCAGGCTCACACTGTTGTAAGACTTTGACAAACTCGAGGAACAACAAAGACAGATATAAATCAGTATTTCAACCTTTAATCGAGTCCAAATCCTCTTCCACATAAACCAGTCATTAGTTTGGCGTAATGGGGAGTGGGTGAGTTAACGGGGAGGAAATGTATGCTGGCAGCTGCCGGTGAGGACCTAAAATGAAGATTTACTTAGTTTCCTGCTCTCTGTGTGATGAAAACACAGTGATGAGGGTTACAGGGGTTCCCAGTGATGGATGGCTGTTTACCTCAGACTCTGTCAAACAAATGTCATCTGCATTCATTTAAAACATTAACATGCCATCCAGCATTGGCACTTTATGGACCTACGGTACTTACAGTGAGCTAGTCGGTCTTTATTTCTGTGTCCTGCCACTTCCGGCCCATCCCAACACACCGTCACACTTGGAAAAAACAAAACCACTTTATCCAGATGAACTTGTCCCACACTTTTCTCCAGGTATCTCACTAGTTTAAATGTTTCAGACATAAATAATCTACTTAATGTTTTAGCTTCATCCATAAATACAAAATCAATATCTCTTTATATTCTACGAAAACGAGGTTGCGAGTAATCCCTGGTAGAAAGGACAACAAAAGTAGAAATGAAACGCAGCACAATGGACACATCCTGGTTTCTTCTTCCAAGCTGACAAATCGCCCGGTTTCACCCATTAGTGGTAGAATACCAGATCTCATCTGGGCACATCAAGATTTTCAAATTATAATCAACCTACAGTAAGTCTTGGAACCGTTTACAGATTTGATTGTTCTGAAAGTACACAGTTTTGTTTGGGTCCATAAATCATCAGTCCATTGTTCTCTAAACAGAGTGAACAGAGATTCTCTGAACATACCAATACCGATCAAATCAAATCAAATCAAATTTTATTTGTATAGCCCGAAATCACAATTTACACATTATCTCACTGGGCTTTGACAAACTGTACAGATGTGACATCCTCTGCCCTTAGACCCTCGAACCGGGTGAGGAAAAACTTAAAAAACCCTAAACAGGGAAAATAAGAAACCTCAGGAAGAACCACAGAGGAGGGATCCTTCTTCCTAGGACGGACAGACGTGCAATAAATGTCACTTGTACAGAACACAAAAACATGATAACAACAGTTCATTTAGAATGCATAAAACATCCATGAGTCCCAGAGTCTGTGGATTCTATGAGTCCGGATGTATGGAAAGTCTAGTGATCCAGACGCAGGTGGACTCTGTTGGTCCAGGAGTCATTGTACTCCATGTAGGAAGATCTGGGTGTTGCTGAGTCCAAGAACATGTAGAATCTGTAAATCCAGGGATATGTGAAGTGTAGTGGTTCAGAAGCAGGTGTAATCTATTGATCCAGAAGCCATTGTGATCTGTGGGTCCCGATTTGCACTTGGAAATCCAGCCTAGAATCCAAGTCACAGGATCCAAGTCACAGGATCTCCTGTCCTAATGTGGCCAGGGGGCATCAGGCAGGACCACAGCAGCACCTCCCACCGCGACCTAGAAAAACCTGCAGGATGGTAAAGCACAACGACTCCGGGGAAGAAGTAAAGTTAGTGTAAGGATATGGACATTTACAGGAGCAGAGAAGGAGTCGGAGTCAGAGGGGGGAGAGAAGAAAGCTCAGTGAATCATGGAGTGTTCCCCCAGCAACCTAAGCCTATAGCAGCATAACTAAGGGCTAGATAGGCCAGCCTTAACTATAAGCTTTATCAAAAAGGAAGGTTTTAAGCCTACTCTTAAAATCAGAGAGTGTGTCTGCCTCCCGTACCAAGACTGGAAGATAGTTCCACAGGAGAGGAGCTTGATAGCTGAAAGCTCTGCCTCCCATTCTACTTTTGGAAATTCTTGGGATCACCAATAACCCTGCATCCTGGGAGCGTAAGGTTCTGGATGGGCGATAGGGTACTATGAGCTGTTCAAGATAAGATGGTGACTGACCATGAATAGCTTTGTAGGTGAGAACAAGGATTTTAAATTCTATTCTAAATTAACCGGGGAGCCAGTGCAGAGAAGCCAGTATGGGGGAAATATGGTCTCTGATATTAGTTCTAGTCAGTACACGCGCTGCTGCATTTTGGATTAACTGAAGAGTTTTTAAAATTTTGTTAGGGCAACCTGAAAATAAAGAATTACAGTAGTCCAGCCTGGAAGTAACAAACGCATGAACTAGTTTTTCTGCATCTTGTTGAGACAGGATGTGCCGGATTTTAGCAATGTTACGGAGGTGAAAGAAGGCGGTCCTTGAAATCTGTTTAACATGTGATTTAAAAGACAGCTCCTGGTCAAAGATAACACCCAGGTTTCTGACAGTGGTGCTGGAGGCCAAGGCAATGCCATCCAGATTAACTATGTTGCTGGATAATGAGTCTCTAATGTGTTTGGGGCCCAGCACAATGACTTCAGTTTTGTCAGAGTTTAACATTAAAAAGTTATGAAACATCCAGTTTTTAATGTCCTTAAGACATGACTGTAGATTAGCTAACTGATGGGTTTCATCTGGCTTCATTGATAAGTATAGTTGTGTGTCATCTGCATAACAGTGAAAATGTATGGAGTGCTTTCTAATAATTTTACCTACAGGAAGCATATATAGAGTAAATAGTAATGGTCCAAGCACAGAACCTTGTGGGACTCCATGACTAACCTTGTCATATCTTGATGATTCATCATTAACATGAACAAAATTATATCTATCAGATAGGTAGGACTTAAACCATCTTAGAGCAGATCCTTTAATGCCAATTTGGTGTTCCATCCTCTGTAGTAAGATGTGATGATCGATAGTGTCAAAAGCTGCACTAAGATCTAATAAGACTAGTATAGAGATAAGTCCCGCATCAGATGCAGTGAGGAGGTCATTTGTAACTTTTACCAATGCCGTTTCTGTGCTGTGATGCTTTCTAAAACCTGACTGAAACTCTTCAAATAGACTATTATACTGAAGAAAGCCACATAGTTGTTTCGCTACTGCTTTCTCTAGAATCTTTGAAAGAAAGGGGAGGTTGGATATTGGTCTATAGTTGGCTAAAACTTCTGGGTCTAGGGTAGGTTTTTTTAGGAGCGGTTTAATTACAGCTACTTTAAATGACTGGGGCACATAACCTGTTACAAGGGATAGATTGATAATGTTTAGTAGTGGATTTCTAATTAGGGGTAAAACCTCTTTGAGCAACCTAGTAGGTATGGGGTCTAGTATACAGGTTGATGATTTAGATGAAGATAATGTTGTCGTTAGTTCCTTAAGGTCAATTGGATGGAAGCTTTCCAAACACACATCAGGACTAATAACAGCCTCTATAATTCCTGTTGCTGAACTGGAATCTGTGGAGTGTAGGATATTTTCTCTGATAAGTCTAATTTTATTATTGAAGAAGTTCATAAAATCATTACAGGTGAGGGCTCTAGGAATGCATGGTTCAATAGAATGATGGCTCTCAGTCAGCCTGGCTACAGTGCTGAAAAGGATCCTGGGCTTATTCTTGTTTTCTTCTATCAACGCTGAATAGTAGTCTTTTCTTGCTCGGCGAAGGGCCTTCCTGTATACTTTAAGGCTATCCTGCCAGGCCATGTGTGGCTCTTCCAGTTTAGTGGAACGCCATTTCTTTTCAAGTTTATGAGTTTTCTGTTTTAACTTGCGAGTGTTAAGATTATACCACGGAGCTAGTCTCTTTACTGGTTTTGTTTTCTTTTTAACTGGGGCAATGGAATCGAGTGAAGCACGTAGAGAGCCGGCAGTGAAATCGGCAAGGTGATCAAGCTGGGAGGGGCTAAATTTAAGATATGACTCCTCTGTTATTTTGGGATATGGCACTGAAATTAATGCAGAGGGAATAATTTCTTTAAAATTTTCAACAGTGTCCTCAGATATGCATCTGCTATAATAACTAGTGACTCTTGGTTTATAGTTGATGAGCAGAAATTCAAATGTTAGAAGATAATGATCTGATAAAAGCAGATTTTGCGCAGAGACATTTAAATGCTCAATTTCAATGCCATATGTCAGAACAAGATCAAGGGTGTGATTAAAAGTGTGTGTTGATTCTTGTACACACTGACAGAAGCCGAATGAATCTAATAGTGAGAGAAATGCCGTACCAAGGCTGTCGTTTTCAATGTCTACATGGATATTAAAGTCACCTACAATAATGACTTTATCTGTTTTGAGGACCAAAGCTGAGAGAAACTCTGAAAATTCAGATAAAAATTCAGTGTAGGGTCCAGGTGCTCGATACACTATAACAAACATAATTGGAGTTTTCATGGTTGGATCGGAAATGCTAAGAATGAGATTTTCAAATGAACTAAATTTTTGTTTGGGCTTAGGGTTTATTAATAGGGCAGAATTGAAAATGGCTGCAACTCCACCACCTCTGCCAGTGTCTCTGGGAATGTGTGTGTTAATGTGACTGGGAGGAGTGGATTCATTAAGACTTACATATTCGTCTTGGCACAGCCAAGTTTCAGTAAGGCAGAATAAATCAATATTGTTATCTGATATAAGCTCATTTATTAATACACCTTTAGATGATAGGGATCTGATATTCAAGAGTCCACATTTAAGTCTCTTTACTTTGTAAACTGCCTCATTAGTGGTGTTGATTTTTATTAAGTTCCTATGTGAACTCTTATTTGATTTAGTGAATTTAGTGAATTTATGTGGACGGGGGACAGACACAGTCTCTATGGGGTTGTAGGTGGATGACTCTAAAGGAAGCGCAGAGAAGCGTGTAAGACTGCAACTCTGCTTCCTGGCCTCAACTCTGAATTGTCAATTTGGCTGACTAATAAATCTGGCCATATTTCTAGAAATGAGAGCAGCTCCATCCCAAGTAGGATGGATGCCGTCTCTCCTCATTAGACCAGGTCTTCCCCAGAAAGTTTGCCAATTATCAATGAAACCCACGTCGTTTGCTGGACACCACCTCGACAGCCAGCGGTTGAACGACGACATGCGGCTAAACATATCGTCACTGGTCAGGTTAGGCAGGGGACCAGAGAAAACTACGGAGTCCGACAGTGTTTTGGCAAAAGCACACACCGACTCAACATTAACTTTAGTGACTTCCGACCGGCGTAGCCGAACGTCATTACCGCCGACATGAATTACAATCTTACTGTATTACTAAGCCTCGCCTCCCACGCAGCAAATAAACTACACTTAGTACAGGTACCATTATCACTAAATGAGGCAGAGGAATAACTAAACATGTGACACACTGAGCAAGAGAGAGGAGAACGAGAGGGAGAAGCCATTGCTGTGCGCCAGGTACAATACCTGAGTTGGTTAGCGCGACACAACGGTTGGAAGAGTAGCGATAAATTCGCTAAAGGGTGCTTAAGTACAGGGTTTATACTTTCAATACACAGCAGTTAAACAATTAATGTCGTTAAAACCCTCTCAGATAGTTAGCAAGGTACAGCAAGACGACCAGACACAAACAACAGGAAGTGACGCAATACGCTTACCGCTTACCGCGGTAATCAGGAATTCATCCTTAATCTTACGATAAACACTTACTGAGGTCTTTCCATTATTTACCAAACGCTTCTGCATTTTTACAAACATCTCTTGACTAAGAACCAATCGTTTGTTTGTCCCATAAAGATCTTTTTTCTTCTCCTCCATTTTAAGTAAATGATTCCCAAGCTGGACTTTACAAATGTTCGAGTGAACCTGACAAGGAACCCAACCCACATCCCCAACGATAGCTACAGTAGCTTTATTTAAAGAGAGCCTAAAAAGCATTTCATGGCACCATTTCCAGGACCTCTCGTGCCCCTGCAGCCTAATCCAGCACACAATCCAGGACGCACAAGCTTGAAAAGTTTAGAGTAAGTTTGAAAACTCACATCTTTAAGAATTTTACTTTTATCAATGATTCAGAGAACTTTCAATTAAAGTCGTGGAAATAAAGACTATGTGAATTTACTTAGTTCAAGGTATTTGTAATGTGAGATTATATTAAGTGTTTATTTTCTTAAATAACACAGAATAATCATATCTAATGTTTTTAAAATGCACTAGTAAATATAAGTTTTACACAAAGTTCTTCCTGTGTTTGCTTTATAGAAAAATGTTTCGCTTTAGGTCACTGAAACCAATAAAACATCCTGACAAAAATGTCCCTTTAACAGCAGAAATTTGTGTTTTCTTTCTGTTGGGAATGAACAGCATGTTAGTGTGTCTAAATACATGACATATCGAGTGTGCATGACTGTTCCCATCAAAAATAAAGATAAAATAAAGACTCATCCAGTCCTGATTCCTGAATTAAGTTCGGTCAATTAAACCACAAAGCAAAATCATCTGTTTAATTTAAAAACCTCTAATGTGGGTCCCGATTGAGGTTTTCTTGATGTCGTTGCTGACAAAAAGAAAGGAAGAACAGAGAGAATCCGGTGTTGTATTTGGTTTATTTCACTGATTTCATCTCCTGCCTTATAAACCACAATCAACAAAGCAGTCTAATGTCACCGAGACGAACCTGATTGTTCTCACGTTCCTGCCTCAATGTCTCGTGTTTCTCTTCAGATATAAAAACCTTAAAAGTCAAAGCATGATCCTTGGAGATGAATGTGATTCTGAGCCGGGGGCCCGACACCAGAGAGCACCAGAGAGCTCAGCGACACGGTGACGCTGGGGGCTCGGCGTGTGTTCCCACATTTTAGTCCGGTCCGTTCCTGCCGCGGGGGAGGGGCAAAGCCTGGGATCACGGATGCAGAGGGGGGAGGGGGGCAGCAGCCGGGACTGATGGGCAATGCAGGCGGTGAACGTGCACCGTGTGTGTGTGTGTGTGTGGGACAGTAAGGCCGTTCCCAGTTTTTTTCCCCCTCCACCTCACGGAGGCTGAGGCAAACAAAATGTCAGCAGAATTAAAAACATTAAATTAGTCAATGGAAAGAGGGAACCTGATTTTAAAAAGCTAATTAAGGAAAGCCTCAGACAGGAGGCAGGCTGACGGGGAAACCGCACAAAAAAACCAAAACAAAATAAAATAAAAAACAACAACAAAAAAAAAGGGCCCCCCCCCCCACCCCCCTTCTTTTAAAAAAACAAAAAAAAAAAAGAAGAAAAGACGGGAGTCACAAGCAGACATTGACGTCAAACATCTTCCGTGAAACTCCGGGTGCCTGAGCGACAGGGGGAGGACGTGCAGGAGTCGAGGAGCTCGCGTCGCAGCCCCGTCACACAGCCAGTAAAATCAAAACAAAAACTCAAAGGAAGAAGAGAGAAAGAGAGAGAACTGCGAGGGTCCCCTGACACCTTCAGTGTGTGAGGTCACTGACAGGAAGCGAGAACGCCACCTCACCACGGTTGGAGCTGAAGCAGGTCCAGAAACAAGTGTTGGAGGGGCTTCTGTCGGTACCGTCCCCATACGGAGAGTTCAGAGAATCACAGGGAAATCAGCTCCATCGATGGCTTCCTGTCCCCGGTGTGAGGACACCTCACCTAACGTGCACCCGTCTGTGTGTGTGTGTGTGTGTGTGTGTGTGTGTATTGCTGTACTGTGGCTTCTGCGCACTTCTGACACCATCAAAAGCCTCAGCTTCCTTTCTAGCAGGGGCGCCGGGGGAGGAGCCTGATGGGAGCTTCTTATTGCTTAGCAGGTGCAGCCTGCAGGATCAGGTGCTCAGCGTCGCCGTCTCGTGGCACCGGATTCACTTCCGGGGCAAAACAGGATTTCCCTTTTGTCTTTCCTAACGGGAGATAGTTAAACAAGAGAAAAAACACCCCCTCTGAGCCACGACGAAGGTGCTGGAGTTGGAAAAATGAGGTTTGGCACGCTGGGGTCGGGAAGTGAGAGGGTTTGGGAGCGGGAGCGGCCGACATTTGAGTCCGAGGCTACGAGGGCCCACTGTGATCTGTGCTGTCATCCGTTTTAACACGAGCGAACGCTCGTCGCCACGGTCCGGTCGACGTGCTGGAGCAGGACGAGCACAGGCCGCCGTCACCGGGTCGTGCTGTCGGCTGTGGCGCCGTCGTTAAACCTCCTTCATGAAGGCGAGCCTGCGTTTTCTGCACCGGTCGGTGTGTTTCAGCAGGGTTTCTTGTCCTCTGGTTACCTCCCCCTGCCACTTTGTAGGGTCACAGTTCAGGTAGTGATGCGAGGGGGGGTGGGGGTACCACTTCTTTAAAATAGAACCTCTATTCTTCTGTATGTACGCTATTTAAATATACACACATCTCAGCACAGCCAAGTCTACAATCATCAGCTTCATAATAAGAATATGAGTAAAC
>KV751323.1:4895053-4907156 GCA_001698575.1 Mola mola | reverse complement strand
GTAGCATTTTTTTTTGTCAGCAGCCGTCACGAGAACATTCAGGGTGGTAATTGCATATGTACAACAAACACGTCATTTACATCCTGGGGCTCGAGGCTCCGGGTCAGAAGTCAAAGGCGGTGGTTTTGTTTCGGGGGGGGGGGGGTTGGTGCCGGTGTGTTATCTGAGCCTCTTCTCTGCAGAATAGATGGACATGTAGTAGTCGTTGCTGCCTACTGCCAGGTGGGGCTGCAGGGGGACAAAGAGGAGGAGGGGGGTCAGACACTCTGATGAGTGTGTGCCGGTGTCAGAACCAGAACCAGAACACTCTACTGATCCTGGGAGGAAATCTTGTTCGTTGCAGTAACTCAGTGCAGAAAAAACAGTGGTTAAAAACACCCATCAAGAATAATAAAGAGCAGCAAACATCTAAGGGCAAAAATAAATATGACTTCCGCCATTTGTTTTAAAAAAGTTAAACTTTCGTATATTCTAATATTCATTACGCCTAAAGGGAAATATTTCAAGCCTTTTTTTCCAGCTTTTTAAGCTGCAGGCCACAGTAATCTCAATTAAAATAGTGAAACGCTTGAAAATAACACTACACGAGTAACACTGAAAATCAAGATAGTCTAATGTTCGAGATGCATTACAGGGTAAAATTGTCCTTTTCCCTCGCCTACATTTAAATGAGAGTGACTCATTTTAGTTACTCGTTACTTATGAACCGTCACAAAATACATATATTTTTGACATTAAAAAGTCAGTTACGAAATTAAAATAGTCAATATGTACTTTGAAATAAATAATATGGAAATAAAATCAACTAAAATTCGTGTCCTTCACTCGTTTCATACAGTATCTTTACAGTTATTCAGTCAAAAATACGGTGCAGGGATCTTCTCAGGGATGTCACCACACATCCTGAGTGCTGTGAGAATAAGCAGTTTATTCCCAGCGTGCTGGTTTTAATTAAAGCCTAAAAGACCGACGACAAGGTTTAGGCTTAGGTTGAAAAATGCCGGAGTTCTCCTTTAAAATCTTTCTACACATAATACAACCAAGCTAGAAATTAACTCAGCTAATTTACAGCTCAATCATACCAAACTCCTCAAAGTTTCCACTCTGGACATGAACACTGGTGTTGGTGAGTTTACCCAGTAGGGATGGAAGGCTAAACAGCTGATGGCGCCGATCCTTTGTCCCATGAAGCCGTCGTAATACTTGATGTTGCTGATCACGTCGCCGTTGGCATTGTAGACAGCTATGAACTGGTTCATCGACCCGCTGGCGGGCAGAGAAAGAGAGAGAGAGAGCGAGAGAGAGGTGAGCTGCCTCCGAACGTAAAACCTGCAACGTTTAAACGCTCTGCCGACTCACCAGGCGAACAGGTTGGCCTGTGGGTGGATGTCCAGGGCCGTTAACCCCTTCACTGTCTGCAGCATGTTGACAGAGTCGGGTGTCCGCGGCTCGAAGAATCGAACGTCTCCGTTAACACTGGTAGAGAGTCAAAGTCAGTACGAGAACAGAGCAGATTCGGTGGTGGAATTCTGAGCAGGCAGATAAAGAAGCACACCTGACGCTGATAATATGTCCGTCCGTCTCCTTCTGGAGATGAGCCTTGACCACCCAGGCTCCGTGCTCCCTGTAGGTCATCACCCGGCTGCACAGCACACAGAAGCTTACGTTACTCACACTCACTCACATGAAGGCGGATTATTAGCCAACTGTCTACAACAGCAGGCCTCAGAGGATCCACCGTCATCCAGGTTTGTACTTCAATGAGCTGCAATGAAGAGTCGATTTCAAGCAAAACTGTGCAGCTCCAGCTTCTTCAGTGTGAGGATGTGCTGCTTTTCTTTGTCACTGATGACAGCGAATGACGATTCCTTTAGTTTTGAACCAAAAAAGCAACTTAAAGTCGAATCTTTGTTACCTTTTTTTTTCATGGTGGCTTGACATAATATAGACTACGCGTTCACTGTGAAAAAGAATCAAAGAGGGTCCTTTTGCTTATCGCAGTCAGGCCTCGAAGCTCTCAAACAATCTGCCTGAAGAGGGCAGGTCTTCTCTTCTCGAAACATCATCCTACCAGAGAGCCTTTCCTGTTTATATGTGATTTTTTTAAAACAGTGTTATTTATTTTAACAGCCTTTGTGAAGCACTGTAATGTTAATTTTAAAAAAAAAACCCAGCTAAAAACGCTCCGTAAAGGGCGCTTTGTGAGTATAAAGAATAAGATTATTATTATTTTGAGACCTCATTGCAACAGCTGATTTATCATCCTTTTAAAGTGAAATTTTAAAGAAAAAACAGTCACGTTTGTGGAGTATTGAAAACACAAGAGAAAACTTTTCTAATCAGGATAATCTTTTATATAATGATATTTTAAAAAGAGCTGAATACTGTAAAACCTACAAGGAAGACTCCTGGTACGATGATGTAATACAGGTGATAGACCACTGGGTGGCAGTATGGGATCACGATGACTCAAAAAAAAAAATCTCCTGCAGAGACTAAAATGGAAATCCTACAAGCATCATCTCACAACTGAGTTGTACCTGAATTACCCTCTTACCACAACTCTCTCTACAACACAATCACATACATCATGTCAACAGGAAGTGGGACAGGAAGTGCATTTGATCTCTTTGAAAACATCAAATTTTCCCCTAATGATGAAAACAAGGAGCAGAAAATGCTGGAAATGACATGAATTTACAACAGTTAAGAGACATTTCTGGGTGTAAAGCACCAAAACCAAAATTTGTAAACTTCTGCACACATGAAATATTAGAAAACAAATCCAGTCTGTGCTGTCTACTGTTCCTGTGCTCATCTTGGGGGGGAAAGATGTAACTCCACGCCCGAGGAGAATGATTAAATTAGATTTACCTAAAGATTAAAAGATTAACAGGACACTCTGTGGTCCCCATTGGGACCGAAATCCAAATATTGTTTAACCAAATGAAGGGATTCGGTGTCACCAGGGTCCATTAAAAGTGGTGGCTACCGCTGAGGGAGATTTACGGCAGATTTTACGCAATAAATATAGATTAAAGAGGTGAATTATGTACGACTCTGGAGGAACTGCTCTGTATTCTTGAAGACATTTAAATAATGGCGAGAATAAACAGTAAAACAGAGCTGGAAGATTAATAATCTATTTAACCTTCTCTGAAGCGTCAGCGAGTGTGTGTTTTACCATTCGTTTGGGCCCATCCTCCTGTCGAACACGCGCACGGAACCATCGCCCAGACCGGCGACGATGAGCGAGCGCTGGGAGTCGCACGAGAGGCTGGTCACACAGCTGTCCGCTCCTGTGGGGATGTCCTGGTGGATGCAGAAAAAGATTTGAACCTCAACGTCATTACATCGCTCATTTCACACTAAACCCTTGTGGAAATCATCAGTCATGTGCTCCGCTGGCTGCTGGACCCGGCATCAATATGTCCGTCCATCAAGGCCGTGATTAGAAGGGCCGAGGACCATTAGAAGTGGAAAAACCAAGAAGAAGAAAAAGAGGAGACCAAACTATTGCCACAGATGTCCATTAGTTTAACAAAAGGCAGACGAGTGAGCACACTGTGGATGGCTGAAAACCAGAGGATCACATGATTTATTCACGTCTGAGTATTTGGTCTGCTTTGGACTTCAGATGTACAGTTTTTACAGAGCAGCATGAAGGTCTGCAGATTCACCGGTCTGTGTCTGCACAACAACACACAAGTTTCAGTGCCGCTCCAATACACCCCAGCGTGAGTACAGATCAGGCATGCAGTACTTGTTGTTATCACAAATGGTTCTTACAATATTCATACCCAGAGAAATGTTTAATCGCTGAAACTTGCAGGAGAGTCGGAGGCTGATGAGGAAGCTGACTAAACATGGCACGAGCAAAACATTAACTCGCCTGTGAACTTTTCTGCCTGAGTGACGCCACCAACATTCCCATTTTCAGAGAGACTTTTCCCACGATTCCTCACTACTTGACTACTTTATGACACTTTACATTTACTTTACATACACAATATACATACTGTCCCTTTAACAACTTGCAAACTCTGCAAGAACATATGTACGGGACAATCTTTGGTGAGAGAACTGCGCAGCCTGAAGTTTCTCGACAGCTAATAAATAGTGACAATATTTAATCCTTAAGTCAAATTTCCATCTGTATTCATCTTAGGGATGGAATGATAAATTATTTTATCGCTTATCAATGTTAAAACATTCAAAGTGATTTAACTGTGGTGAATTTCCACGATTGGGTTATTGGGTCATGAATGGGAATAATAGTTAATATCTTCACGTGAAGGACTTAAATGGTATCTAGCATGCAAAATATAAAATAAAATATTAGAATATTTCACTGTCCCTGCATAAAAACAAAAAAAAGGCTAATGGTGACATTTTCAGATCAGCCCGCTGCCTGATTCAAAGTGACATACAGTAGAAAAAGGTGCGCTGGGTACCTGGATCTTCATCTCCCTGTCGGTGTCCCAGATCCTGATGACTCGGACATCTCCAGACGTCATGAGGAGACCCGTCTCCTGCTCCCAGTCCACCACCATGCCTGCACCTACGGCACAAGATGACAGAGCCTGTCAAAATGCCGAGCACGTACCCACAAACACACATCAGCACATGTAAACTGTGTAAAATATACACCAGCAATAAAATCTGTGACCGACGCTGCATCAGTCCATAACAACAAACTGTGACTTTAAAATCACAATTAATAAAAAAGAAGAAAAAAAAGATTGTCTGATATCTGATACACAAGTTTAATTTGTACAAATTATGTAAACTGCACCTTTTCTGAACAGATCAAATTTTTAGGTGATCGCTCATACACACAAACGCATGTGTTGATCCCCCTCATAGACGACACACGCAGTCTGCGGCTTCCTGCGGCACCGCGTTGCTACTAAACGCACCATGGAATTCAGCAGAAACCCCGCAGAGGCTGCTGGTGCACGAGCGGCAACTTTCCATGATTTATCACATTGTCACCCAGACTGTGTCCTTGATATAAAGTTCTGAGTGAACAGACATGCGGTCCATGTCAATGAAAGCATGATATAGCATTTTTCATCTTTCCCAACAAAGCCACTGCTGGGAGGTGCAAACGCTGACCCTGAAGTGGGCGCGTCAGCAGATTCTGGCTAAGATGAGTCAAACGCCACTTGAGTGAGAAAACGAGGAGGGAAGAAGCTGAAGACAGCGTGACTCTTGGTGTGCTGGCAGTCGCAGCAGGGATCAAGTGAGCGGTGCCCTGTCAGCCACTCTCGGCCTGCTGGCTCGGGGCCGCTGCAGCCTGGAGGCGCCGGCGTCTCTCCCACATTTGCAACCTATACAGAGTCAATTAGGACCGTTTCACGCAGCAGCTAGCCGGGTGAGAACATAAGAAGAGTATGAATGTATGAACCCTGTATGATTGTTTCCCAGCTGTATGATTGATCAAGTCCTCTTCTGTCTGTTGGCATCAGCATCTTTCATCAGAAACATTTTAGAAACCACACACACAAATTTTCTTTTTTTTTTTTTAGAACACAGCAGAGACTCCATAAAGTAAATATCGTTAAACTTCACATCAATCCCATTTTTCAATTCAAGCCTTCCTCGGTAGTACGCCAAGAGTGTCCTCCAAATGTTCAGGGAGCCAAAATGGTCACCATACGGTCATCGGTTTGTGTTGGTGACCTGCCTCTGGTGTGCCCTTCCCAAACTGGCATAAATATTATATAAACAAGACTTCGTCCTAAGCAGTTTGACTGTGTCAAACGTTGGACGTTAGACGATTGTCTGGGAACACTCTCAGACGGAGAAATTTAGTTCTGCCTGTGGATGTGTTGTTTCTGAACAAGAGTTTGACAAAGTAATTGTGAATAAAAAGAATAAATCCACTCATGATCTTTTTCCCAGTTTTTCATGTGTATATCACATTTTTTGAAGACTGCTGAAAGTCTCAGGTGCAGAAGCTTGACAAAATGATCACAAATCAAGCTGCACTTTACTGCCCCATGTAGAGAGGTGGCAGAAAATGAGGGGACAGACAAGAGGAATGATGTGGCCTCTCAAAAACTGGGGACATAAAAGTAAATTTTGATCTTGGTGGCTACACGAATGTGGAAAGTATGATTTAACTGTACTTAAATCTGTACTCGACCAATAGCAGCAGCAGCAGAACCACATTTCCCACAAGAGTGAAGATACTCTTTTGATAATGTAGGTTTACATGATGAAGGAGAAAGGGAAAAGGAGCAGGCAGGGACTGAACAAAGCATATCCACAAATAAACTCTCCATCTTTCTCTCACAAGGATGCTTTACTTAAGTCCGTGGGTAAAGAAGTTCACCTGCTTTTTCACACTAAACAAGTATAGAGGCTCTACTTTGCTCTTCTCTGGGCTCACAGAACAAGAGCACACGTGTATCATTCATGATCCCTTCCACGGCTCCTCTCCTCTGTGTGCCTCCTTCATGAGTCGTGACTTAACTCAACTTTCTTCTACCGAGCCATCGGGGGCAGAGCTTTCTACTGTTCTACTTGGCTCCGAGGATCAGGAAAACCCAAGCCCCGCGTGGCGGTGTTGAATCCTGCACTGCAGACGTCATCCGGCCGGCTCCGGCATCACCATGACGACAGCAGCGGGGCACGTGCGGCGGGATAACTCGCACGAAGCATTACTTCACAGGACCCGGCTCTGTCGCATGTGGGGACGCTTGAAGCGGGCTCATTTCAGAGGCTGCGAGAAAAGAGGAGGCATTCCCTTTGAAGCTGGCAGCTCAGCGATGAGGAAATCTGGGTTACAGCGAGGGGGGTTGCACTTGCAGAACACTCTCAAACGCACCAAGTATTTCCTCTAAAATAAGAAGCACGTATTCCAAAGATTTGCAAGACTTTCCCATGATGAAAAATCTGTTTTGGTTACAAAATAATGAGTATGACAGATTATGGGATCATCTCTGTGTTCCTAGTTTAGACATTGTTGGAGACACTAAAGATTGTTGTACCAAAAGTGCCAAAAAACAACACAACAGCACTGCCTGGATCCAAAAATCATGACCCATTTCAAGATAATCCAAGAAAACTTCCTTTCCATCGAACCTCCCCATATCACCGCATAGGCCAGTGCTCATACATACAGTACACCATGTGAACATTAATGTTTTTCTCGGATGCACTTTAACTTTAACCGTCCTTCAGTCCCTGAGTAAATGCATGCTTTTATCTGTCCGGAGACACACAACAAAAACACACCCGGTGATCTTGTTTCATTGGAGTGAAGGCAGACATCTCTACAGCTGACCTCTCCAAAAACTCTGAAACACTATCCTGATGGGTAACCAGCGCTGCAGGTAAACAGGAAAACTTAGTGATTAGTATAGAGATTAGTGATAACAACAAGACATTGCAGCAGTAAACCCAGTAGACCCTCAGACCAACTACACTTATTTTAAAGTGATTTTCTTTATCAATAACTAGACAAATGACTGCCTGGTGGTTATATACCTCCGTGAGTCATACAATGTGGACAGTCACAGTACAGCGGTGGGTCAAAATGAAGGGCTGGGGTGGTTTCTGTGGTAATCCCACTTTACTGCTACCTCACAATATGAAAGGCTGCAGTGACCTTTGACCTCCAAAATTTACCCAAGTCTGAATGAAGGTTTATGCCAAAGTTGACAAAAATCCCCCCCATGCATTCTTGATGAGATATTGTGCTCACAAAATTTGAGGTCATATTGACTTTGACCTCTAAAGGCAAAGGTCATCTACTAAAAACTAATTGGCCAAAGCTAGTTGTCAGAGCTTTGTCGCGTTCACAAGTGTGGACCACCTGAGGCTGCAGTGACCTTGACATTTGAACTATGACCTCCATCTTTGCGTCAGAGTGGACATTTGTGCAAAGTTTGAAGAAAATCCTTCAGAGCATTTTTGAGATATTGCATTCACAAGAATGGCCTGGACGGACGTTTGGATGTACCAGACGGATGGACAGCCTGAAAACATAAAGCCTCTGGCCCTGGAGTTTCTATTGTATTGTCAATTCAGTTATAAATCCAAATTTCTATTTTGCAGTGTCACAGAGTTTGTCTTGTGTCCATCTGGCTTCTTCTCTTCAGACTGATTGAAAATATATCAGAAAAATGAAGACAACAAAGATCAGTGCCACAAGAGAGAAAACAAACCATGGGCCTGCATTCAATAATAAAGTTTAAAAATCAAAATAAAAACCCTACCTTGGACAAACCAACAAGCAGTTTGGACTACACAATGACAGCTCATGTAGCCAGTAGAGAGAGTTAGCACAGCTATTCCTGTCACTCATGTGGCCCTCATCATGTATATTGTGAAATCAATCCAATGGCAGTCATGTCAATTCACCCAACAATAAACTATCATTGGTTCTATACTTCAAAAGTCAGATGATTCATCCTCTGGGAACCATGAACATCTGTGCAAATCTTCTTGGCAATTAATCCAACAGTCTATCCAGAGTTTTCTACCAGGTCTTCAGACTGGTTTCAGCTTTGACTTTGACTTAAATTTCCGTTTTATCGCCAATTTAAATGGTTGAAGCAACCTGACTTTGACATTTATCTGTCAGGCCCCTGCAGTTCTGGGGCGCAGAGTCAGTACCAGTAAGGATATCGATGCCAAGAAAGTTTTTCATTCCCATCATGTGAATGGAAGCATTATTGTATTATTGAAGCATTACTATAGCCGAAGCTGGGGACAAACGTAATTAATCAAAAAATGGTTGCAGTGATTGGCATTAAGAATAAACATAGAAATATTCTTTTTTCCTAGACTTGTAAAAATACTGCTTGGAACCTAAAAAGGTACTGAGTTCTGATACCCACTCATACCATTCGATACTTCCTCGTACCCCAAACTTTCCCTTGTTTTATCTTCTCCTTTCCAATCCAAAACATTTACCAGGACTTCAGATCCCAGAGATGCAACTTTAAACCCGGCCCTTCAGTTTCCTCTTTCATGGTCAACCCCAAGCTGCTAGAAACAGGGTAAAAGTCTGCCTCAGAGGGAACCCTTGTGGGCCCGAGAGGGTATTAGTAACCCACACAGAAATCAATACAGACATGGAGAACAGAGATGTAAGACGGAAGAGGTGGAGCAAAGCAGTGTAGGCAGTGTTTCCTCAGCTGTAAATCTTACCACATTACAGAGGAGGAAGCTCAGATAGCTGTGATGTATATTCTCTCTGTCACTTTACTTTACCGCTCAAGAACAAATGTCCCTCCCCAATAACAGTATCAAAAACAGAAATGATATTAGCAGAACGGCGTCTCCTCTGATGAATATTTAGAAAAAATACTTTAACATCACTAATGGCTGGGCTGCCAGCAGTTGCGGTAGATCATCTTGTTCCCGTGCCAAGACAATTCCTAATTTGTGATCTAATTATCTATTCCTCTGCATAGATATCTTTGTAACACTCCTCCTCCTCTCTCTGGAGAAGGCTGCCTCGTCTGCATTCTCATTCTGCACCATTATCTCAGCTGATGGACTCGCTCTCCCATACACTGCAGCTCATTAAACAGTGCTGCAGCCTTCCCGGCTCTTCTCTCCCTCAGAGGTCTCC
Source organism: Mola mola (assembly GCA_001698575.1). Classification (NCBI taxonomy): domain Eukaryota; kingdom Metazoa; phylum Chordata; class Actinopteri; order Tetraodontiformes; family Molidae; genus Mola; species Mola mola. Next base: position 4,897,564 of record KV751323.1, on the reverse strand, counting down.
CCTCTCTTCCCTTCATCATGTTTACTTTGAAAAGGTCCTCCAGGATCCCAGTAATAACGCTTCTCAGGGATTATAGGAGACTTGCCGATCAAGCGTGTCTCCTAATAGTAGATGACGTCATCTATGGGAGCTCTCTTGACTGGCAGGCAGTCTTCCCTTCAATCGCATTCATCTAAACTATGCAGGATGAGGCTGGACATTTGGGGACGCAAAGAGCTTTTACCTGCCAAAGACCATGTGGGTGTTTTCAACGATTCACAACAAGGGACATAAACAGATAACAGTAACTTTACAAATCTTTGTGATGAAGGAGTCAAACATAGAGAAGATGAGCTTGTGAGGATATTATCTCACTGAAACGGTGCAAATATTAAGCGCGATCAAGCTGGTAAATGCTGCAGATAAATAAATAAAGTCTGCCTTGAGGCTTTTAGTCTCATTTTCCTAAAACTTTGAAGCTTCTCACACACAGCTCCACACTGAGTGCTGGTTCTGGATTTAGTAAGTTCCCAGAATCTTGATGATAACAAGGCAACAAGCAGTGGAATCATGTAGAGCGGGACATAGTGTCTGCCTTATGCAGCTAGAAGAAAAGAAAACAGGACGGAGGCAGCATAAAAAACACCCCAAGCTTTGAACAACTGCATGAGTGGGACTGAGTAGAGGGAGGGGGCATAGGTAAATGAAGAAAAAAAAGAAGAAACATTAACTTCACGTGGTTCACAACCTAATTAGATCGGCTATCGCTCTAATCTGCAGAGATGTGAAGTCTGTGTGTTGTGCAGTCGCTGCAGGAATAGTTTTTTCAGTCTGTCTCAACTACGGTCGCCCAGTTTTACTGGTTCTGCTGGAGTTTACCAGCCTAATCCCCCCGGCTAGACGGTGTGGGTGGCTCCGTGCTATTAAAATCCCACCGCAGCGACATGTTCCCAACTAAACACTGACACCTTTGAGGGTATCTTAAACAAAGTGTGTTTTTATACACGAGTAGCTATTCTGGGGTGAAAATGAGGAATGGGTCAGTGGCCTGTTCAAAGAGACAGCTTGCCTGTAACAAAAAGCTTTTTTCCTCTTCTTTAAATAAGAATCTATCCAAAGATAGTTTGAAGAAAACTGGCTTTGAGTATTTTGCCAAAGCCCTCTCCCAAACAGCATTTTGAAGATATACGTAGCCTAACAACTGTAACAAGGCAGGCCCTGTCTGTCAACCATCAGATCTCTCCATGTGTAGCAGCTGGGTGCTGCAGTAAGACACTGAATATGAAAGGGAATTCTTGTGCTTTTCAACCTAAGCCCTGTTTCCTGAACTTTGAGGGTCTAGAACGTCATAAAATACATGTTTTATTTATTTTTTAAATTAATCCAGCATGGAGGTTGGTTGCTAGGATCAATTTGCTCAGCAAGGCTATACAAGGTATTAACATGGGGAAAGACGGAACACAGGAAATAATTGTCTTATTCACCCCAAACAAACTTCAAAATTGTCTTGCAAGTGTCTGGTAACAGGGAGTAGATACCTAAAGTGAAACACCGATAACTGTAGAAATACTTTCTAAAAAAAATGTTTGTGCTACCGTTCATTGACAGAGATCCAGAGACACGATCAGCACTGTTTTCTGCTCATTTTCATCAGCAGACATCAACAGTTCATCACAGGGCTGATATATAGACACAAACAACCACCCACAGTCACATTCACACCTACCAGCACTTTAGAGTGACCAATTAACCTTCTGGAGTACCAGGAGACACAGGGAGAAAATGCAAACTCCGAACGTTGGACCTTCTCGCTGTGAAGCAACAGTGTTGAATTAGAATAAATCTACTTCACAAATTGGTCTTTTGTAAACCTCAGAAAAAAGCAGAAAACAGTGGCGGTTAAGCAACTGACTGATTGTGTCTGGGGATCTCTGTCAATGTCAGGGAGCAGAACCATTCATTTTATGCAATCTTTTTACTGTTAATAACTCAAAAACATGTTTCACTTTACTTGTCTACTCCATGTTCAAAGATCTCATGTTTTATTCACCCGGAAACAAAAATTTGACATTTTACAGTGGCAGCTTGGTTTTGTTTGATTCCGTCTAAAATAAAGTAGACAGAAAAAAAGTAAAAACAGTTACTCTGCCCTGCACTGTGTATGCGCTGTACAGGAAATGTCAGCCAGACAGGCATCAAAACAGTCGTTTAGGGAGCAATTTTTTTTTTTTTTTTTACATACTGTGTGTCCAACTTGCTGAAGAGGACTCGGCAGTGTATGTAGAAACACATTGCCTCCACCTTCACGGTGACTGAGTTCATAGTTTTGCAATGACTACCAGGTATGAAGTGATGGACCATCACTGGAAAGATGAAGAGGCATGTTGTCAGCGGTTTAGTGCAGCACCTTTGCTCCGTGAGTGAGGGAGTATGAAGGAGGATGGCAACACTCACCTCCTTGCTTACTCCTGTCAAGATAGATGGAGATCCTTCTGGCCAGACCTGCGAGCAGGGATGGAAGAAACAGGGAGG
>KV751323.1:4868287-4888757 GCA_001698575.1 Mola mola | reverse complement strand
ATATAACTAGTATGTACCAGACATGTAAGTGTTCATGCTTGCAACACAAAAAGGCTGACTCAATCTCCTGCACACTCATCTTATGCACGTTATTAAATCATCTTCCTTGGAGCCACTTTATTCTTGATTCTATAAGGTCACAAATGAACAGTTTACATAAAAATAAGGCCTGAGTGATTTCCTCAAAAGGCTGCTTGTCAATGACCAGCTCAAGCCATTGATTAAATCCTCAAAATCAAATTTTAGTTCCTTAAATTCCATTTTTTTTTCCATTTAAAAATTATAATTTGCTTGTTTTCCATTGATAAAATTTATTTTGTGGCCTTAAAGTTCTATAACTTTTCCTCATCTAGGAAAATTGCTATTGGAAATATTCTCAATAAATTCATAAAATGCAACATTAGATGCCATGTTTGGGTTTATTCAACTAAAGTAGGCTTGGTGTGACCCATGTACTATTAATCAATTAATTAATTTTACTGTAAATGACCTCCAAAAGAGATAGAAACAAGGATGTAGCACCTGGCCCTCCACAGAAACCACAGAGACCACAGAGACCACAGGCCATGTGTTATTTATGTTTCGTGGTGGTTTTTTGTTGTTGTTTGGATTAAGGAGATATATGCCCCCTTATATTACTGCAGTTAAACTGTTCCTGGTGCCATATCTTTTGAATTACAAATGCAGAACACAAAGTATTCTAAAAAGGATGGGGAGAACATCAAATCAAATTCATTGTATTGCCTAAAGAATAACTTCCAAAAAACAAAAGAAAAAAAGAACGTGAGTGGGATGGGAGCAGGAGTCATTCTACCAGGAGTGGAATGGGACAGGATTTTTTCTGTGGGAGTGGAATAGGACAGGTTTTTAAAACCACCCCCATGTCATCTTCTATTATGCGGCACCAAGTTCTAACATTGTAGTAATTCAGCCACACATGTTTGAAGAAGAGCTGCTTGAACCAGGTCGATAACAAGTTCATGATAATGACAAGTTTCTTCTCTACAATGTTAAGCCCCATCTCGCAAATCATCTGGACTTTCCTACACAAAAGGCCCAGCTGTCGGGATTTAGTTGTCTGAGACTGTTATTGGTGGATTGTAGAGTGAAAGCAGAAATCCTTAGCCATGACAGTGCACGTACGTATTTGGTGTTGTGACATGTGTGTCACAGAACACAAAAAATATCATGTGGACATTTTAACAATGTCTAAAACATGAGTTTCTTCGGAGGCAGTCTTTGCACAAATGGTGTTGATGAGCACAGGATGTGAAAATAAAGGCAAAACAAATTACAGTGCCTTTATCAATGTAGCGCAATGGACAAAAGAGGCGTAAGAAATTGTCTATAAGCTTGAGTATTGTGATACTTTCTTTAAGTGAAACCTTATCCTCCAAAACACTGTATTGATTCAGTCTACAAACAAAAATTTGTGACTGTGATTCATTTTCTGTTCTTTTGAACCTCCGACAGCTAATTGCAATGCTGCAGCCTTTTGACATAACAAAACCATCTAAGACAAAACAATGCAGCACATACTGTTTCGTAAACACAGAAAACAGGCCTATGAAACGACATAACTCCTTACTAAAAGTATCCGATATACTGAATAGTTACTCCGCTATCATATCAGCATATTCTTGTCAACAACCCTTGTGAATTTCAAGCTCTATGGCACAGTGAAATAAGGCTGACCAGGCTATGACTACACAGAAAATATATGTAATATGGGGTAACCTATTGTAAAGTTCTGTCTTTTAATTCTATTTATAAACAAATAAATACAGAAGGTCCATCATCTCTATACTACACTTTCTATCCATTGTTTTACTGCCTACATTTATTCATTGAAGCGGCATCTTCTCCTTTAAAGTTCTGCAACTGAGGGCGGCTAATTTAAGCGAGTGCTGAGTATTTGTTGTTACAAAATGTACTCACTAAATTTAGATGCAACTTTGATAATAGCAGTGGGAAATATGAGAGTTTGAAGCTGTAAATAGGGCAGGACTGAGTGGACGAAAAACACAAAATTGAAGAGGGATCAATAAACAGCACCTAAGCCCTTTATAGCAGAACTTTAAAACCAGAACATACTGAAATACATGTCCGTGGAGAGGAACAAGAAAGAAAGGGGGCGTCGCTGGGGAACAAAACGATGGCAGTGTCTGAGGCAAAAAGCAGGAAAAACAGACATTGAACATATGTGAGATTCAAAGTGTAGCTTTATTGCCCTCTTTTTGTGAGTAAAACACAACGCCAACACAGTGATATGACTGATAACTTCACTGCCTCTCCATATGTTGTCATGGCAACAACACACATCGGTCCACCAGCCTGTCCTTGGCTACCTGAAAACACTCCCGAGACCATCAGAATGAGATCAGAATGAGGCAAAAAAAAAAAATCCATCACAAATTATCGTAGATACAGCTGAAATGGTGGTGGAAGGTGGAAGCCAGATTGTAATCATCGATCACTCTCTCCTGCTCGACGTTCGATACAGAACCGCTGTAAAATCTGAAACTATCCAGTGGACCTAAGAACCACACGTGGTGCTGCCGTCCAAATTTTGCCTCAACAAGAAAGTCAAATCAGGTTTAAAGCCAAAATATTTCTGCAGGCCTTTTATTTCTAGCTTTCCTGCCTCCTTCACACCTCCTCCGAACTCAGTCTTCGTTCTCCCTCCCTCCTCCCATCTGGTTTCTCTCCGGATGGAACAGACTGAATGAGGGCAGTCCTACTACTCCTCTCTCTCTCAAAAAACTCAGAGTAAGAGGGTGAATTCAAAGATTTAGTGAGCAGTCAGAAAGAGAGGGAGAGACAGGCGTGGGCTCTGGCTTTGACGCCAATTGCCTCGTGACTCTGTGTGTGTGTGTGCGTGTGTGCACGCCGAGCACTATCAATGACGTTGGAGTAGTTAGCTATTCTGTTTGTGAGAGCTCTGACTTCACGGTGGGAGTCTGAGTGAGCGCTGGCAGCCTGGGCTCAATGTGTGTGTGTGAGATAGAGAGGAGAGTCCTGTGACTCATAAAGGGGGCTGTTTCTGACAGTGGACTGAATCCAAGTCAATCCCCTTTCATCACCTCAAACCATCTGCTTAATCACACGTCTGAAACAACGCTGGTGATTTATGTCGCAAGTCACCAGTGAGGGAAAAAAAAAACACCCGCAGGCAAATTTATTTTGTATTCCGTGTTTATATGTGCATATATTATCTGTTTATAGTAAATAGTAAACTCTCGCACACCCATTCAAACAAAGCAACAACATAAAATATCAGAAACAGTGGCAAAAGAGTGAGCCTGCGTGTACACAACGAAGCATCAAGCGCACAAAGCAGCCACCAGTGGAGAGAGAGAGTCTGATTCGTGAAAGCTGGAGGCCATACATGCTGTCATACATACTCATAAATGGTAACTTAAAGTTGATTTTTGTTTGCGTAAACATCCCTGGTTTTTGGCAAGATAGCGACAGCACTGATTTACGATTAGTCAGTTTCAGCAGCTTTTTGTTGAAAAGTCTGGATTTAACCCAGACTAGGCCTGCGACAAAGTTCCAAAAATATTTAATCAAACCTGGCAAAACCTCAGTGTGTATGCTCTGTGAAGGTTCCAAATTTCTGTTACTCAAACCAAAACAGTCAAGATGGAGCAATAACACAGGGACCAACTGTCCCTTTAGGGGCAGGTACACAACAACCCGACCTCAAGAATTATCTGTGATGGACAGACCCCTCGTTGTGACCCCTCGTGTTGCGAATGCTGCACAGGAACACAGCATGATGACATCAAAGGACGTATGTTCTGCACCTGCGTAGGAGTCTCTCTACGTCAGGTGAACTGGGCGACATACTGTATATGTGAAATAAAAACTGTAAACAACAGTGTTTGGTTACTACTCTCACTCAATATGGCTGATTAGAAGATAATAACAACACTGGTACTGTCTGCATTTGGCCTGTGGTTTGTGGAAGAAGAAAAGAAGAGGCTGAGAAAAAAATTAAAAGTTCAGTAAGTAAAACATGATACAATCTTTGTAACTGTGAAAAAAATTAGTCTGTAATCACCTTTAATCAAAAGCTGGAGTGTGTATGTAATCTTAGAATAACAAACTTATAGTTACATGGTGGTGTGTCCCCTTCCCATGGAGAGCGCTACCTTTCGCCAACACTGTTACTATGTTAACAGCCAAAAAAGCCTTTGAGTTTGTATACTGTAATGGCACTGAAATACCACCAACGAAGAAGTCTCACCCCATTTAGAGGCGATAAAAGAATAAGGAGCACAAAGAGATTTTTTTCAGCAGTCAGCTGGAAGTTTGGCCCAAGTTTGTTAACCTACATTACTCTAGACATCAGATCATAAACAGTAGCTCTCCTATGTGTTTGGACAGAGAGGGGGTGCTCCAATGCATCCATTCTACTACCTCACGACTAGATGCCACTAAAGTTCAAACACTGGACCTTTAAAATTGTAATTTCAAGCCATTTAGATCACACCCTTGATCATACTGTCTCCTTGTGAACAACACATGCCAAATAAGGACAAAAAACACATTTCTGTGTATCTTTATAATAAAATCCGTAAAACCACATGCGCACTCCAATATCAACCAATAACGTCATGGCATCCAGCTGTCAATCTTGGCAGAGTTCAGGAGGAAATATGTCACAACGCAGCAGTTAGATACTGTCCAAAGTGCCTTTCAGGCGGACTTTAAGGAAAAACCAGATTATATGTGTGAATTCATGGAACAGCTACACGCTCGAGGGGCTTTGCCTTTCTGCAACTTCAACAGCCATCGAGAGTGATCTCTGCCATTGAATGACACTGATCTAACATGTTGAATTAACCATTTTAACATGAAATTTTCATGTTTTTTGGAGATTTTACTTGGTCCATATTTTTGTGCCTTTATTTTGACGATGACTTTGATGCTCAGTGTGTATGGTAAACATTTCGATTTGCATAGCAAAATGTCATCGACAAATAAGCTGAAGATATGAGAGCTGTCATGCCTGTGGGACCAAAACCTGGGATAAAATTCTGGTTTAATTTTAAGTTCCAGCTAATATCTGCGCAAATCTATTCTGCATTTAAAGGGCAGTCCAGCATTTCTTCTATCTGTAAACAATAAAATGACTCTTCCTGCCAATAAGAACTTTTAAATATAAATGTCATTGTGCTCATAAAAAATTCGGTTTAGATGGATTCCAGCTTCCTAATGATGATTATCATTTATTGATAACACTACAAGAATAACCTAATGGAATTCCAAAAATGTGTGTGTGTCTTCCTGACCTCTTTGCGTGATGCCTCGGCTCTGCCGTCTCACACGAGTGTTTCTCAGGAACCTCCACTGCCGCTCCATCCTCACCTGACTCTCCAGGTCATGTTCCTCTGGGATCTGAAATTTAAAAAACAAAAAAATCGACAATGACAGAGGGGAATATTTATCTGGTCTCAGCATATGGACACTGCAGCCTCCTTGAAAATACAGAAATACAGTTGGGGTGTATGATAAAAACTACTGTCGGTGATATTCTTTAATGAGACACCAAAAGTGCGCAGTCACTACTGGATATTTTGGCTTTGTTTTTGTCCAATTTGAAGGGAGTGGTGAGGTGTCTTCCATCTTTTTGTTTTTATGTAAACGACCCTGACACATCAGCTACAAATTGGTTGAAACTGAGAGGACATACAGAAGATTAAAATGTCTGTTTTAATGATTTTCCTCATGCAGTGACCATTTACTAGTATAGTTGTGTCAGAGCGAGATGATAGGAAGCCAGGACACAAAAAATAATAAGCTATGGAAGTTGCAAAAATGTACTGAATAGCAAATCTGACAACCCCAGACAGACCTGATGGCCACATTATTTGCCTTTCTAAACTCATGAAATGTTCACAGAGGACTGTGAACATTTTGAACAAATACTAACAGAAAAAGTTAGCCATCAGGGCCTTGAGACAGAAAGCTTTCTGACACAGCACCCATAAGGTCACCAAAACTACTTTGTTAGGCTAAAGAAAACAGCACGTAGAGAGCCAGCTTTTAAGAATAGGTTTAAAACTTTCCTTTTTGATAAAGTTCAGAGTTAGACCTGGCCTATCTAGCCCCCAGTCCTGCTGCTATAGGTTTAGGTTGCCGGGGTAACACTCCATGATACACTGAGCTCTCTTCTCTGGCCCCTCTGACTCAGACTCCATCTCTGCTCCTCTAAATGTCCTTCTTAACAAAACATTATACTAACTTTACTTCTTGCCCTGAGTTTTGTGTTTTATCGTCTTGCAGGTTTTCTAGTTCACGGTGGGAGCTGCTGCTGTGGTCCTGCCTGACACTTACTGCCCACATTAGGACAGGAGATCCTGTGACTTGGATCCTAGGCTGGATTGCACTGCACAAATATGGATCCCTGCATTACAATGACTTCTAGACCATCAGACTATACCTGCATCTGGATTTATAGATCCCACATACTCATGGACTTAAAGATTTCAAAAGCAACAGACAAATCTGGGTCATGGGCCATTATGACTCCTGAACCAACAGACTACATCTGCTTCTGGGCCAAGAGATTTCTCATAAATCTGGATTTATAGACTCATGATCTCCTATATTCTTACTGATCTGTTATTATCATGTTGTTGTGTTCTGTACAAGTGACATCTATGTCATGTATGTCCGTCCTAGGAAGAGGGATCCCTCCTCTGTGGTTCTTCCTGAGGTTTCTTATTTTTCCCTGTTAAGGATTTTATAAATTTTCCTCATCCTAATTTCACAATTTCCTTTCCTGATTTGTGAGTTTGGGCTATACAAATAAAATATGATTTGATCTGATAATTATCTCTGCTTCCCTCCGACTAAATGTTCCCTGACTCCAGCTCAATACTAAAACACACAGCGACAAGATTGACATTTATCTTCACATTTCATTTGCCAAAAGAAAGCAAATTATTCCATGAAATGCACTGTAATTCCTTTGAGGCTTGGAGCTTCCTTGTCAGGGAACTATAAATTCCCAGAATGCACCGCTCTCATCGACGATTCAAACATTTCCGCTCTGTCCTCACATTACAGGTTAGGGTTACTTTGCCAGTCAAATGAATCCCAACAACGAATCATGACATCACTCCCCTGCAGTCGGATCTGATCACACCTATGAGAAGTTTAGCTTTATGAAGTGTTTTTTTTTTTTTTTTTTCCAATTTCTATTTTATTTTGTTTTTTGGTTTAACATGAAACAAGAACAACAATCACTCAACATTCGGCCATCCCAACAAAATTATACACAGTAATGCCCGAAATAAAAAAGAGATGGTGGTGTAAAATTAAAAGCCTGTGAAGGAAGGGAGTTCTGCGTCTTCAACAAAATAAAATTAAAAATTCTAAACCAACTTCATTTTGTATTTTATCCATTTGTCCCAGTCTTTTGTAAAGTTGTCTTCATTCATTCGCAACTTATATGTAAGTTTTTTCTTCGACTATAGTAAACCACAGCTGTTGAGTGGGTCCTTTAGGCTTCAGTCAAGTCTTTGTGATAGCTTCCTTTGCTGCCACAAGAAGAATATTGCATTGATATTGATCTTTTGCTTGTTTTAATCCTTCCGAATTGCCCATGTATAATTGAAGACATGTCTGTGGGATTACACAACAGAATATTTTAATAAGAGCTGATTGTATACTCTCCCAGAAAGGTTGTAACATAGGACAGCTCCAAAAATGTGTGTGTGATCTGTGCTAATTTAATTACATCCTCTGCAGCATGATTGTTGTAGTTTTATTTGTTTGTTTTTAATTTCTGGTGTAATAAAATATCTAATCTGGTTCTTCCAAATGAATTCTCTCCATTGCTGTGATTGAGTCACTTTTTGATTTGTTTTCCACATATCATACCAAACCTTCTCCAGGATTTCTACATCCAGCTCTTGTTCCCTTTTTTTCTTAACATTAAGAGTTGAATCGTCTTTCGAGTCCATCAGACAACCATACAACATTGAAACAGCTTTAGGAAGGACATGTTTATAAGCCAAGATTAATACTTTCACTAAAGGGTGTATTTTATCCTCATTTACTTTTATATTTTTATTTAATAATCCCTCATTTGTAGATATCTAAACAAATCTTATTTGTAATGTTGAATCTATTTTTTAGTTTTTTAAAAACTTTTCATTTCACCTTTATTAATAATTGTGCATAAAGCAGTCAAGCCTCCTGTTGTCCACTTTTTGAACTTCATATCCAATTGACTTGGTTTAAATTTGCGGTCATAAGCAACCCATTTTAATAATCCAAGTTTTATTCCCAATTTGAACCGCTTTACTGTGAAATGCCATGAGCGTGGAGTAAAAGAACTGATTGGGTTCAAGTCCAACTCCTCCTCCATACAGTATGTGTTGGAGTTTCTTTTCACCAATGATTGTCTGAATGGGATATACTAAAGTAGAGATTTCAATGTCTTTCCATCTGGCAAAATAGTCATTATTGAAGTGCCATAACCCCTTTACATTCAGTTAGTTGTAATGTTAGATCAAAGTCCTTCAAATTTTTATCTGGTATCGAATTGAACATAAGATTCTCAGTTTTATTTACATTTACTTTATAGCCAGAATAAAGACCAAATGTTTCTAAGATCTGCATCTTCAAGGAGTTGACTGGATCTGATAAGTAGATCATGATATCATCTGCAAAGAGGCTGATTTTGTGAGTTTGCTTATTAATTTCTGTTACCGACTCTGTTTGTCTAATCATTTGGGCCACTGGCTCTACATATAGAGCAAATGAGGCAACAGCCCCGTCTAGTCCCCCTCTCCAATATAAACCTGTCTGTTAAAGAGCCATTTACTTTCACTCTAGCGGTGGGTTTTTTTTATAGATAGACTTAATCCACTCAATTGATTTTGCATTGAATCCAAATTTTTAACGTTTAACGTTAAATAGAGAAATTCCCAATTGACTTTATCAAACGCTTTTTCGGCATCCAAACTAATCAAAGCTGCTTATCAATTATTTTTCTGTATTTTATGAATGATGTGTAAAGTTCTTTAATGTTGTCTTGTGTTTGTCTATCCCTAAAAAACCCAGCCTGGTTCTCATAAATCAAGTCAACCACAAATGTTTGGAGTCTATTTGAAATAATTCATGTTTAAATCTTATAGTCAACACTTTGGAAATTTGTTTGTAATTTTCACAATATTCCTTATCTTTTATTAGTTTGGGAAGTACGGTAATTATTGCTTCTCTCCAGAAGGGGGGTATATTTGAATTTTTTATTATCCAATTGAAGGTAGTGTGTAGTAGTGGGATCAACTCTTCTCCCAATTTCTCATACCAATCTGATGGAAATTCATCACTACCTGGTGCCTTATTTGTTTTTAGTTTTCCAATTGCTTTTTGAATTTCTTTTACAATTATTTTGGCTGTAAATAAGTCATTTTGTTTTGCACCAATGGAAGGCAGATCAGAGGAACCAAGTAATGTTCTTTCTTCATATTTTGATGTTAATGATTGAGCATATCAATTCTTATAATAGTCTTTAAAGATACTTTCTATTTCTTTTGGATCATGTGTTAGCAGATTTGATTTTGGATCACGTAGTTTATTAACTGTAATTTCTGTTTGTTGCTTCCTCAATTTTCTTGCCAACAACTTGGCAGCTTTAGGTCCAGATTCATAGTAATTTTGTTTTAAATATATTGCTTTTGTTTCTGCTTAGTATTGAAGTAAATTGTTAACCTCTTTTCTAACCTTAATAATTTGCTGTTATATTTTTAGGTTATATTTTTACTGATTGCATTTCAAATCTTTCAGTTCTGCTATTAATTCCTTGTATCGTTTTACCCCTTTTTTTGGTAATTACTTGCAATTGCTCATATGACTGCTTTCAATGCAATCCCATCGTATAGATGGATCTGTCTCACTGTTATCGTTTTCCTTCAAATAATTCTGTATATCAATTTTAATTTCTTCCATCACCAATGTTTTATTCAACACACCTGCATTCAATTTCCGGATATTTTTTTCCTTCTAGAATTTAGAGACATTTTTAAGTGGAAAACATTATGTTCGGACACATCTGCAACTCTGATATGACATTCTTGTATGTTAAGCTTTATGAAATCTTGAGTAACAAAATGGGCCCTGCAGACTTAGTGCACCTTCATTTTATGAGAAGAGAATTACATCTTATTTTGACATTACATTAAATATGCAGTATGAAATATAAAGCTGTAATTTCATTTTCCTTCAGAGAGTATTGCATTTGCAACGTAAAAAGTTGGATACTACTATCATAATTCAGATGTGATGAGCCGACACATAAGCAACAGAGAAAATCCTGTAATTATCTGTGTTTTTAAATGCATCAGCGAGGCCTCCTGAATGCTAAACACCCTGACACACTCAGATTTCACATAACTGCAATATTACTGTGTGTAATACATAACCCTGAAAGGACTGCACTTGCTGCTTCAAGGGGAGCCTGTAAATAAATACATCCCTGTGTGACATGTTGTGTGTACAGAGAGTGTTTATGCAGGTTTGGTCTGTATTTTATATACGGTGTCTCGAGGGCTCTATGGTTCCTGACGGAATGTGAGAGGAGGCAGATTTAGTAGTCAGAGTCAGGTTGGCATGTTCCCACAGCAGTGTGTGTGTGTGTGGTTCCCAGTGTTGTGGTCCAGCACTGTGTCAGCTGCTAATGTAACTTATTTTAAGACCCTGAGGCAAAAAAATTATGTGTGTGTATGTGAGAGTAACCGAGCTCAACACATCAAGAATAATATCTACACTAACGCACCTGCCAAAAGTATGTGGACATTCAAACATTACACCCACAAATGGTAGCAGATCAACTTGTTCCTGAACTGTGGGTGTTATTTTGCAGCTTTAACAGTCTCTGCTGTCAGATTTCTCTCTCCGCATGAACCTGAGGTTGTTCTGCTGAAAGCAGAGGTGTGAGCTCGGCCAACGAAGATGTCAGATGTGCTCGAGTTTTGACTCAGTTATTATGTTTTTGTGTGGAGTCACTGTTGCATCTCAGTTAATCCCCACATCAACAAATTTATCTCCTGTTATATGCTAAACAATGCTCAAAAAAATCAATTTACTTATTAATTTCATGTCAAAATCCCTCTTTTCTTTTACTGTGAAATGTAAAAATATTTTTGTTGAATCGTCTTAACCTGTTTTTAATCATATGTGACCTAGGGTCACTCGATAACCTGACCAGGTTGTGTTACCCAATAACAACCAGGAACCTGCAGAACATAAACTAGGTTTGAACAGATTTAACATTCACTACTTTTATATTCACACAATGTTTCGCATTTTTATCTCAATATTCTGACTATATTCTACTAATGTTCTTCTGCTGTCTAATGACCTAACTGTGCTCCACCTGGACAGCTGCCATATTTAATACACACAACTTCTTGGCTTCCTGTCAGTGCGTGTTGTTGAAATAGTTTTAAAGAAAAATTCCAGTAATTTTAAACCTAAGCTTTATTTTCTGGTCTGTGGGAGTTGAACATTTCACAAAATAGATGTTTTGTTGAACTCAATCCAGTATGGTCTTTAGATTATTTCAATAAGTCAGTATAATGCAACATCACTGGGCATGATGGAACACTGCAAATAAATTGCTTTTGTCACCACTAAGCTCAAAATTTTACTTCACGTTTCTGGTAATATGGAGTAGATACCTACGGTGAACTCGGGCTTTCTAATGCTCTTGTTTATTCTAAAGAAATATCTGCCTGTCAAGCACAACATGCATGGAAAGCATCGGAAAGCCTTGCAAATAGTGCAGCTTCAGCAGCTGCCTAGTCCTGACTGGGGTGCTCCATCATTGTCTGAAAATAATACAATAAGGTAAGAATAGCTGTACAAAAAGTAAATTATCTTTTCTCTTATTGAGTCAAAACGCACTGGTGTTTCACTGTAGGTATCTACTATACACTTGTTACCAGACTCTTACCATTACGTTTTTAGTGTAGTTAGTGGCAAAATAGTGGTTTATTTCCATTTCCGTTTCATCATGCCTAATGCCTCGTCTTTTCTCGTTTTGTCTTGTTTTTGCATCTTTCACTTCACCCTCTCAGTCCGACGTAAGTACTAATCCTGTTAGTTTGTTTAGATAACATATGCATAAATACAGAAATGGTAACATTCAAGCATTTTAGACTGACGGGAACATATCAGATTATCATTGTTGTTAATCTCATTATTAGGACTGTGTACACTCTTTATGGACACGTGCACTGGGCCCCCGTCACGCTGAAAATAAAATCTCTGAACTGCTGAACATGTTGTCTCAGCTATCACCTATATGCATTAAGACGCCTTTGATTTTAACCGTGGATATAAATATTAACCTGCAGCTTTGGGCATTTTTTTCCCTAAATCATACTCTCATCTGAGGAGAAATTATACTGTTGCTTCTCACACAGCCTGTGTGGCCACACTATGTCAAACACACACTCCTCTGGCATGCTGCTGACACAGTGATATGGACCTACTATATGTGCAGAGTGATGCATACGCTCACACACAGCTCAGTAATGCAGTGGAGTTTTATGACAGCCTTCAAAAGTTTGCCTACGTAGCATTCCGATTTGCACTCTCTCTCCTCTACTTCTGGCTTCTCTTTCACTCATTCTCGCCATCCAATCATTTCTTCATTTTCACCATCTGTCTCCGTCTTTCTTATGTCAGCCTACCTCGTGCTTTGCTTTGCTTTACTTCATTTTCAGTACCTCTGGATTTTCTTTTTCTTTCACACTGCTCTTATACCTCTGTCTGCCCCTCGGTGCCTTCTCTGCTTTTCAAATGTTTTATTTTCACCATTTCTTACTTTTTTTTTTTTTTTTTTCCATTTGTGTGCCCGCTCTGTCTCCCCACTCCACCGTTTGCTGCAGATGTCTGTGCTGTAAATATTTTATCTGACTAAAATATACTTTTCTCTTCACTCTTTTTCTATATCAACCACCTTTTCCGTCAATCCGCACATGAATTACTAGAACTTGCTTTCCCTCCTCCACTCCTGAAACTTTCTGCAACATCATTTTCCAAAAAGTTGGAACACTAAATGTAAGCAGAACGTGAAGATCAGCAAAACAATGAAACCACATATTTAATTGAAAATCGTACAAAGAAAACATATCAAAGGTTTAAACTAAAATTTCATTGTGATTGAAAACTGTATCCTCATTTAGACCATGTTCCATGTTGAGACGGGGTCATGTTTACCGCTCTGTTAACAATACTCTGTAAGTGTTTGGGAGCTGAACAGAGCAACTGTTGACAATTTGAAAGAGGAAGGTTTTCCCATTTTTCCTCGATGGAGGACAGTTCGGGGTCTCATCTGTTGTACTTTACATTTTAAAATGAGCCAAACATCTTCAATAGGTGACAAGTCAGGACTGCAGGCTGGCCAGTTTAGCACCATTTTTACTACAAAGTCAAGCTGTTGTTATATGTGCAGCATGTGGCTTGGCATTGTCTTACTGACAGAAGCTATTATGGATGATGGATGGATGGAACTGCATGCTAGTAACAAGCTGGCGTCCCTGCTTTCCAAAAGCATTTCAAATTTGGACTCATTAGACTACAGGAAGTTAATAAAGCACACACACACTCTCCGAGGTGACCACATGGGTCTGGAATCAAACTGCTGATCCTCTGTTCAGATGATGAGCAATGACCATTGCAACTTTTTAAAGTTCGTCTCCTCCTTCGTTGTTTAACCTTGACAAAATGTGCTTGCGCCATTTTTTTCATCTTGTCTTTTCCAGGGGTGATGGACTGTTTTAACAGACAGAAGCTTGAATTATTACAAAACCGGCACCAAACACAGTGCATGCTAAAAATCTTTAATTTCACTCAGCGAAGCCATCATGGGCACACAGCAGATGCACTGTGATTGGTCCAAAACCTGCTATTTCCAATACAACATTATTATTGATCAAAATGTGTTCTATAACACAGAGTTCATGCCCTCAGATGTCCTGAAGTCATGACACCCTTCATACATATTTATTTGAAAACACAAAATTACCTGTCATTCACTACTTTTTTGTTGCTTAGCAACCACCTTTCGCTGCTGTTGGGGATCTTGTTTGTATAAGAAGAATATTAAGAAAACATTCTTTTTGAATTATTAATAAAAATACGGATTTGTTCTTTTTAACCTTGACCCTTTTAGAAGTCGTCGACGTGCTTGCTGCATTTCATCAAAGCAGAAACTTAACTGAAACGCAGATTTAAGCTTGTTCTCTAATCACTGGGACCTTCTGATTTACTGCTGAATACAAAAACAATCATCCTGTGCACACGCTTAAAGGTGCATCATCCGACTCACACTGGCAGTGGGCAGCGAAGACTAAGAGTGAAAAAAAGAACGGTGGAGGGAGACGTGCACGTAGATGGTGACAGTTCATTGTACCTTCATGACGGGCTGAGCGAAGTACTTGGCACTCCAGTCACACAGTCCCGTCTGGAGGGCGGGACAGATGTAGCTCCTGTGACCACCAGGCTCGTCGCCATCTTCCCCTGCCTGGAATACACACAGGCAAAAATTCAAGGAGTTCAACTCGACAAAACAACCCCCGCAGCAACTGTGAAACTTTAATTAATCTTAAGTTAACAAGTTAATTAAGTTTAAGATGGTGATTATTAATTATTCAGCCCACGCAGTGAGTCACACACAAAAACTCTCTACCTGCTCAGGCCCCTTGTCAAACATCTTGCGCGTGCGGGGGAACTGGTGGGAGTGGGGCGCTTGTCCTCCCAGTGTGGGGGTGTAGGGAGGCCGTGTGGCCGGCTGCTCCCTGGCGGGGGGCTTGGGCACATCGTTGGTCAGACTGGAGCTGCTGGTGCTGGGCATGGGGGGAGAGCCACTGGAGGAGCAGAGACAATAACGCATGGACAAGAAACAGGCTTAGCCTCTCTACAGATTCCAAATCAAAACATATGAGAGCGCTGTCTCCACCAACCCCGGGTTGTCAGGTCGTGAACGCTGAAGCTTCCGTAGCGCAGAACAAGGCAAACTCCATTTGGAAAATGTCAAGTGAAGACTCCTACACTGTGAGTTTATAAACTAATCTTTACTGCAATATTCAGTCAGATTCATCTGAACCAGTTCGCCTACCTGCTAATGATTGCTCTTCTGAGGTAGGCAAGCTACAATGTCAACTTGACTGCTATTTGATAATTATGGAATACAGTTCATATAAAAATAAAAAAACACACAAAAACACGCATAAAAAAACATATCTCAAAATTAGTGGTGGGACTCGATCAAAAAAATAATTGAATTAATTAGAGTCTTTGTAATTAATTCATTAGAATTAATCACATTTTAATCGTATTTCAATATTTGATACGAGAAGTGACAAATGTAATAAGTTATGTAGATGAGTAAATAAATAAATCTTGTTTATTTTCCATCAGCCTACTAAACCAACAGATGATTGCAAAAATCACAGAGCAAACATAGTTTGTTCCAGAAAAGTGGAAATTCTTATTGTTTGACTTCAATTGCTCCCATTTTTCAAACATCCTGTATTACAAACCAGACTGAGCAAAAATCTTTGTTGCAACAGACTAAGAGGCTATAAATGTTGATTTTCCCAGATTTTAGTAAGTGTGTCATTCCATAAACATGAATATAATCCCATTTCAGTCCTCTGCGCAGGCATCTCCAAAGTGCCTGGAGGAGGACTTCTGCACGCTCAAAGCAAATCATTGGAGTCTCCAGTCATCATCTATAATATGAGCTGTCACACTGAGGTAATTGTTGTTGCTAACGGAGGTCCAGTAATCACACTCTGTTTTACTTCCCTTTCATCCTCATACAGCTGCTGGATTTTTTTCGACATTGTCTTTCTGGGTGGCAGTTCTCCTCTCGTAAGCCCTTAACTTCTACCACGGAAAGTGGACTACAGTCTACAGCAATCCATCTCGCCAGTGGATTGCTGTAGACTGTAGTCAATGTGTCTGACGTGGTCTTTGAAATTTTGTTTCTGAATCAGTACCCCGACATGTGGTTCAGTGTTGACTGGCGCCACTGCTTGCTTGTACTAGTAATGTTATCATCTATAGCGGGTAAGTTAATGTTACCGACCTGTGCATTAGCCCCAATGTGTTTTGTGTCGAGGTGGTAACGAGGGGTGGAAGTGCTCCTGCAATAAGCAAACTCCTTCCTTTCCCATGATATTCTTGTTTGTGGAGAAGCACAAGTATTTATTTTAGAAAATATTTTACACCCCATTAGAAACTGACAGAAGGGCTGAGAGAAAAAGACACAATTATAAATCTGCAGCTACTCCAGTCCCATGATATGTCGGAGCCACAGATTCTCAGCTGCACATACCTCAGCGATAGAAGATAACACATGTATAGATCATGAGGACTAACATATTCCAACTGAACTACACTCATTGAGAGAGAGGAAGGGCAGTTTAAAAAGGGGGACACCCCCCTTCATCACTGACTGCCTCTTAAACTAGTCATTACATATCATATTTATTTGCCTATCTAGGATTGAATGCAGTCATTTTTCTCATGACATTATCATATTGTACCATTCAGGCTCATTCTGCATTCTCAAATAGTGTCACCTACATTCAGGCCCTGAAATGAGATTAGGCCTCTAAGAGGTTTATCCTACAAGCAATTGCTTTTCTGAGACGTCTGAAACATTCTTAAAGTGAACCTTCCTCCCACTGCTCTTTAAATGGACCCATCCTGCTGGAAGGAATGCATGTGTTTCAGGGCTTTTCTGTAATCTCATGTGCGTGTCAGAGAGCCTCCCTTACCCAGCCTGGTGGATGTGCGTGCCCTTGCTCGTGGGGCTGGCTGGGGCCGACTGGGTGAGAGATCCCGAGTCCAGGATCCTCTGCGGTCGAGCGTTCATCGTTGCCTGTCAAACAGGCAAAAAAGATTATTTCTCCATACACGACAGATCAGAATTAGAAGCCATAGCTAAAATCTGGAAGCCCGTCCAACTCTAAGTGTGTGAAAGCGCTTCACAAAGTTTGACCAAATGTGCAGAACTTTAACTCATTAAGCGGAACAGGCAATATAACCTCTTCATTGGAAGTAGTCTAATGGGTGCTCGGAAGGGAGGGGTAAATTTAATAAGGACAAGAGAGGAAAAACATTGCTGATGAATAGCAGAGTTGTTGTTTACGTTGCCAGGTGGAAAGAAAAGCATCGTAAATCTAGTTAAGGCAGGCAAACACATTTCGCTACCTGGGACCAGTTTTTATTCAATTTCTATGCTAATTACAAAATTGTGGCAGATAATTTTGTGTGCGTCTGACAGGCCGAGAGTAAAGTTTTTATTGCAAAGTTCACACACCTACAATCAAGTGCACTTAGGATGGGGAAAAGATGGCAGCTAGAAGGGTTAGCTGTTAGCGCTTCATTTTGAGGTAATTGGAGATAAAACAAAACAGCAGTAAGACCGGCTCAAAGGGTTATTATGGAAATGGCGCAGCAACTAATCTAAGTACCACTCGAGCACAAGATCAATAAGAGATGGACACAGGAAAGAAAATATGCTCATTTTAAAGTGGCTGTTTATAGGCAGGGACGAAAGACGGCAGCTTGTGTGCGTCCTTTGCACACCATGTGGAGAAACTTGCCATTTATAGTGGTGAAACTGAACTCGATGCCACCGCATTAATCCCTCTGTAGCTCACTGGAGTGGAAGAAGAGGTGTTTCCACCCTTTAGGGGCAAGAACTAGATACTTTTGACCAGATGTTGCAATGAATGAAAAGCTGCAGCCTCATCAGTTAAGATGACTCAATTATGCAACACGTTCATGGATTATTCAACATTTGTCTGTCATCAACACGTGGTAAACAAACATCAGGCCGTGGCTAGAATGCCGCATGCTTTAACTGCTGACAAGCTCTCTAGAAAAATGAGATATGCAAAACTCCCACATTAGCAGGAAATGGGGGTAATCGGTTCCAGCAGCTGCTTTGCTCCTCACTGGGAAACAGCTTGCTCTCCTCTCCCAACACGCTTCTCCTCACTTCCCCTGTCATTAATTGGCAGGAAAGTGAGTCAAGTGAGCAAACAAGTGCGTGTGTACACAGTGTCCCGCTATACAGGCGTGAAAGCTGATGACGGCTCAGGAAAGCCTATGGATGTTCCTGTTTAATTATTTAAGGTTCTTTTGAGAAATTAAGCTGGTGGAGGAAGTGCCGAACGTGCTCCTCCTTGATGTATGATGATGACGTGGGAGGAGTAAAGGGAAGAGGCGACCAGTCAATGAGGAGACGGTGGACTGACGGAGGGAAGCAACGTGGTTGGTGGAGACGAGCACTGCATTGGTTAAGCGTGTGCAAAGAACTATCTGTAGCATCAAATGAAGGAAATTAGATTCAAGTTTTTCAAGTCTCCTGTCATGGCTGCGAGCACTCATTTTATCCACTCTTTATAGGATAATGTTCCACAACTATATAGAAGAGATCAAGTAAAAAGACTGGACACGCCCAACTCCAGCATCCTGTAGCACGAGGAGGGCTATTAAAAAATCATTTCATGCTTTTATCATCTGGGAAGCAAACAGATTTTAATTAGCTGCTGACCCGGTTCACTTTGTTGCAAATCAATAACATTTGACATTTAAATTCCTAATTAGAGGAGCCGGATCCCCAGTTCGGCTAACGCTAACACTTGTGAACTTGCCGTGAATGTGCTCTGATTAAGCTGTCTCTGACAAAAAATGAGTGTGGGCTCCATCTCTGATAACTCATTTACTTAAAATAAGACAATTAAAGGTGCTTACATTGTCGTTCTTTTTAAAATGTCACACTTCTCTCTGTTATTTATTATCGGGTATGCAGGGAACGCACCTCAACCTCGAATTCCTTGTCTCTGTCAAGCCAAAATCAGACAAGTTCAAGTCCGGGTTTCAAGGCCAGTTGAGTCTCCAATGCAAATTCTTTGTGTTATAGGTTTATCAAAAGCTCATAAAATGTGTGGATGAGTGCCAGATAATTTTCAGCAGCAATGACCATAAAATCTAACCACAGCTGGTGCTGTCAGTGAGCAGTGGTTAAATGCAGGCTGTTAGAGAATAGCAACCACCGTGGACATAAGCCTTCAGTTCTGAAGAATAGAAATCTGTGCTGGCAACATCCCCACTGACTCAGACCCATTTCACCCTTTGCCTTTTTCCTCCTCTCTGTAACTTACAGCAACTTGCAATCCTGGGGAGTTTCTAATTATCTGATCTATATGGTTTCTAATAGCATGCGCTTTTGCTGCTCAGAATACATTGATACTGAACATGCTACGTGTCCTAATTACACACTGCATTCAACACTGCACTTCAGCGGGCCCTCAGCAACGGAGCTGAAAAGTAAGAATCAGATCAGAAGATTGGTGGTTGAGTTATGTAAATAACAGAAAGGAAGACAGGCCTTTACAATAAGGTGTGGCTGAGGTTGAATTTTCTTCAGTTCATGCGTCGACTAAGCACTCAAACTGTGTGAGTGACAGGGTTAACTGTCAAAAGGTGAAAACTGAAGGTTCTGTCTTGAGGGTGTCAGACGGGGAGAGAAGACTGGCTGACTGTGTCGCATCTGAAGTCTGAGGTGCAGCTCTCTGGAGACCCATAACAATAATGCAGGGTGTCCGGGGCAGGTGTAGCACTTGAATTGTGTCTTTTCCAGTTGCAGTCATATACTTTGGGATTACAACATTACCGTTCCCGTAATCTTTTTTACAAATGTGGCCCCACAGTACGTTCAGCTGCAACTAATACTACCAAAGTTTGTTATGGTGCTGCAGAAAAGCACATTATTTGGCAAATAAGTTTAAAAAAAAAAATAAAAAAATCACATGGCTTTTCCGAAGATACAAACCGATGGGACGGTGAGTGTTGGTGGTAAGAAACACATGAAATGTTGCCCAAGGGGCAGGACGGGTGCTGGACCGTGGTGCTTATTGCGGTTCCTTAAGTTATGGCCGCCTCTGTTACCTCTGCCAAGCCTGAGGGAGCCATTGGCCCCTAATTGCATTTGCACAAAAGTAATGGCCTTTTGGAGGAAGGGAAAGGCCAGTGAGAGAGTAAAGTGTGTGTTCTTTTTTGATTGCATAACGTTGTGGTGAAAAAAGACTGACATTCAGCTATGGAGACAAAAGGTAAATCATAACAGCCCTTTTATATTACACTCTCACAAACTGGTTGATCCTTGTCTGAAAATGACTTTTAATGAGCACTGCAGTAAAAAAAATGCTTCAAAAATCTTGAATACTAAATATGTTTTGCAACCACTAAAAGAGCACACAATGACAGTGACTCTAAATAGGCCCTGAGGTTCTCCTTGAACAATTGTTATTATGTCGACGTGCTACATTTAAGACTCCCTCCACAAATGTTTTAGGACACATATCAATGGGTAGATAAAATGGGTTTTTTTGCAGAAGAAAATGTATAATTACCACAA
>KV751323.1:4852759-4868205 GCA_001698575.1 Mola mola | reverse complement strand
CTTATAAAAAATTTTTTTTCATTGTAGAATTTCAAGAGCTGGGAGCCAGATGTTTAATTCTTCACTGTAAAGTCTCGAACCATGCTGAAAGGGCTGCTTCCTAAAATCATATTTTCTCTGAATTCTTTTGACTGAAGGAGTACTTGAAGAAACAAATTCCACATACTTTGTATGCTATGCTGTTGAGGACCTTCATGGCCAGATCCGACACTTCGGGAAAAGGGTCTGCAGCGAGGTGGAGCAGCACCCGCCAGATCTGAGTGTAAACACTGTTGAAGGACACACCTGCAAAATACACACAAAGCACACAAACAAGTTCAACATACAGTACCTGCGTGTTAGATAAGATTCTCTCCAGCAATTTACGCAAAACTCGTGCACATACACGGTCACTGAACAGACACTGAGCACAACCCTCAGGAACAGGCATCTCACTCTGGTGTAACGCTCATCACTCCCCATCCAAAAGCCCAGTGATAACGCACTCATTAGCATCCTGTTACCCGCACTGGTCATTTACCCCTCCTCCGTGACCTCCACTCTCAGCTAATGCACATCATACATTCCACACACACTATAGGCAGCTGGTTCTCCTCATTCGCTGGAGTTTCATTGCTGTTGCTGTTACCATGAATACGAATGAACAAAGTTTTTTGTTTTTTTCACCTCTTGCATCATCTTCATAGTAAACGTGCCAATTTTCTCATTTTCTGTTTTCTCTGTCATTCTTAAACCACAATCTACCAGCTTATTTTCTTATTTAACCTCCATCCCCTCTCTCTGACGTGAGTTGCAGTCTGACATCTCTTTGTTTAGGGCTTCATTGTGCATTTCTTGGCGCTAGCATTCATCTTCTTTTCTACATGTCTTACCTTTCTTACGCTCCTGGCTTATGCTTATTTTATTGTCTCTGCAGTGCACCGAGCCTCCAATCCTGCCTTATTTGTCATCTTCAATCTGTCGTCTGTCTCGTTTCCCTCAGAGTCAGCTACAGGGACGTTAATACTCTCAAACGGCTCCCACTTTTCTGTTGATTCTCCTCCTCAGATCTTCTTTATAATGTAAGTGGCCCGAAGAAGCCGCCCTGTTCCTTTCCTCACTGTGCCACAAGGCAAAAAGGTTAAATGTTGTGCAGTGGAAATGAATAAAGCACAGGCCCATACATTGCTCAGATTCGTCTCCAAAGTGAGCCAATGAGCCCGCTCTTCAAATACAGAAGACAATTACAATTAAGGAGAGGAGGAAAACTTGGGAGGAGACCAATGGATATGAAGCTATAAACAGAGGAGCCAGAAGTTAATAAGCGAGGGAGGGTTGCAGAATTTCAGAAGCCTTTGAGATGTCACAAAGAGGTGGAGAAAGCGAGAAAGTGAGGGGAAAGAAACCACAAGAAGAAGATAGAGATGAAGAGACAGGAGGTGCAGGAGTGAGTGAAGGACTTGAAAAGGGTGTAGCCCGAGGGCAAGGATATGATTAGTGAAGTGCTAGCCAGCTTGCTGCCTGTAAACAGCAAGTTGATAAATGTGAAGTATGGTTCCTCTCCCATTTAACTGCTGCACTGCTTTACGTGTGCACACAAATTACCCATGTGCTACCTCAACACAGTCCACACGAGGGACGGAGATGGCTGACGTTACTCAGCGGCTCAGTGCAGAAGCAGTGACTTGTCCTCACTTGCCACTTGTCTCATCTGAAGACTGAAATGGATGTACAGTAATAAAGATCTTAATTATTGGCTAAATGAACCACTGCATCACTTTGTTTATGGCCTCCTCCATTCTGACAGATGGCATAAAATATTTTAAACACTGCATAGTGACTTTTGGTGCCATAAAGCAGGAAGCAGAGGAGAGGTTCCTCTGCTGGGTGCATTTCAGTTTTAAGGTGCTGGGAGAGAAGAGCACCGAGTCATGTTTGTGGTGCTTGTTAAATTGGAGAGCACCTCAAATACTATGAAAAAAAACAAGTGAATCTAAGCACTCTATGTGATAAAGTCCAAGGCAGATATAGAAAATGTTACCTTGGAGACCTCTATCCGGCATTCCATGACTGCCTTTATTATAGTGCTTTTATCTGCTTGTTTGCCTCTCATTCACACTAAAGATAAACATTCATGTTTCACAGAAGAGAGAATTCCATCACCATTGATATGGTTCTAAAATGAGAATGACATTTACATATTTCAATAATTTATGGATCAATTGCTGTGGAATGCGGTTTACTTGTTGAAGGGCCATTGAAGGTGATGAGGGGTGTTGTTCTTCTCCAAACACAATAAGACCAAAAACAACCTTAACTGTCATGTATGAGCTTCATATTGCAACAAACTTGACTCAACTAACCAACTGGACAAAGGACGGAGCTCATTCTTTATTTATGTTTCTCAGGATCACATGAGGATCAAGTATTGTAAGTGCACAAAATAAGGTCAGCGGATGGTTAAAATTTGAGCTCATTTATCTGGTAAAATACCTTATCAACAAGAGGATGCAGCAAAAATATAATGCATAATGTACAAATAGCTGGAAAAGGGATGTAGACTGTGGACTGTGGCAGACTTCTATTCACACTAACAATTTAGAAAACAGAGCAGAAATCTTGGAAAATACCACCTGACAGTTATGAGCCAAGAAGAAGGACTGGAGCAGTTTTTGTGGTAGTCTGATTGGTACAATTTTCTCTCTTTTTTTTTTTACGATTTTAAATGCAGGATTTGCGATAATTACAGAGCTACGTATCCCAGTATAATGCAACCTCACAATATGTAAGAAAATTTAACAAATTCACCCATGAATCAAAATGTAGGTTCGTGCCAAATTTAACAACATTTCCTTAATGCGCTTTTGAAATTTTGTGCTGACAAGATTTCCTGTATCAGTGACCTGATCGAAGGTAATCGTCAGTGGATTTAAACAAATTTTTTTCTTTGCGTTCATAATTGTGCCCACATGAGGCAACAGTGAATTGAACTTTGACCTCCAACATCTAATCAGTTCATCCTTGAGTCAGAGTGGACATTTTGTGCAAAGTTTGAAGAAAATCCCTCAAAGCGTTCTTGAGATATCACTTTCAGACTAATGTCACAGATGGGTGGACAACCCCAAAGCATAAGTAGCATAAGTCCTCCCGCCCTGGTTATCACTGTCACACAGGATAAAAAGATGGAAAAATTATGATAGCAACAAGGACAGACCCTTTGATTTTTCTGCAGGAAATTTTCAACTGTTTGGCAGGAAAAGGACCAGAGGTGGATGATGGTAAAATGGTCCACTTTACAAATGTTTTCCTCAGCCCAGTGTGGCTTTATTGATGTAGAAGGATTTGTACAAATTATAGCAAGAGGGCAAAGATAAAAAAAGAAGAAAAAAATTAATGTATGAATTCAAATCGATAAAGCACGACTAAGAATTTACTCTAACTCCCACGCAGCTTTTGGTATCTTGCTAGTTTATTGCAGAGTAATATTCAGCAGCTGCTGCATTCAGCATTTAATATATTTATTCACTTTGCTCTAAAATATACACTTTACCTCTCAGCATTTGCTTCAGCTTGTTTGCAGTGTTATTACATAGATGTGATAACGCTAACGCCACTGCACCAAAAGGAGAGAAACAAGTTAATACATTTTCCAGCAAGATGGAAAACTAGGCCCCTGGGGTCTCATGATAGCAACTTCAAACCAAACAAAGGACAGGAGCAAATGAGTAAACAACAGAGAAGTCGCAGCGACGAGGCAAGTCTCAGCTGAATTAGATAACTGAACGTGACAACAGAAGCATGAACACCAGGAACATCATATTTTTCTGCACTCAACTATGTATTTCAGCCTTTTCAATCTCGTTTTGAATGACGCGAGCAACATCCATTCATCTGCTGTGCCGTTTGTGTATACACACACACGGAGGAGGCTGGACCTCAGCTCCACTTATTAATCTGTTTACACAGGAAACTTGCACCATGATTAAAGCAGACATGCTATATTTTTCAACCCTAAGCCATATTTCCCAGAGTTTTAGGCTCTTAAACTTCATTCTTGTTGTTTTTGAAAATGACTCCGGTTTGGACTTCAGTCGCTAGGGCGATTAGCTCAACAAGGCTACACAATACAACAGCACAGGGGGCACGACAAAACATTGGAAATAAATCAAGTTAACGCAAGCATTTGGTAACATGGAGTTGTCAAACTTTCTCTACTTCCTGTGGCTGACAGTGAACCTCAGAAATGACCGGTCCATTGCAAATGGGACCCCGTTTTCAGAAGCTTATGAAAGACAAACAAAATTATTTTACCATGCTGTAGTGATCTGCTAAATACTGAAACAGTCAGATCAAATCAAAACTTAAACAGAAGCATAGCAGAAAACGTACCGGTCCACATTATCTGACGCTGCTTCTTCGATTATTTTGTTTAACAGGTGGTGTTCCCACATTTTTCTAAGAGCTCTCAAAAAGAGGATTTTCTTTTTCCAAAAACACCGGTGCCCGCCAACTGATTGGAAGTTGTGCGCATAATTCACACAACGTACGTTATGACAGGGGCTAGGGGTAAATTCAATAAAATACAGAGTAGAATCTGTATTTTCTTATCTGTCGATAAAACCATTCAATCACCTTCAGTGCTAAAATGTTCTCGCTGTCTCTGTCGACTTTTATGTGAGTGAAAAAATATACATGTGTTTGAGTGGAGAGTCACGTTGTATTTAAATTAAATATATATGAGAAGGGGAAATTGTGCGAAAAGTACGTTTCATTATAGTATCTGGACCTGCTTCTCTGCACAGTCAGAGTCACTGTTCTCCAGAGATCAATTTGCTTCTCCATTCCATTTTCCACCAACACATTTTCCAATGTGTCGTGCGGAAATCACACACTGGGATGTGACAGGGTTGGCTGGGAGATTATAACATGCTTCTTAGCGTGAAATGCAACAATATGAAGAGAGAGAGAGAGAGAGAGAGAGAGAGAGAGAGAGAGAGAGAGAGAGAGAGAGAGAGGAAAGGGAATCCCTAGTTTCCTCAGAGGAGGTGGGGTGTAAGTTAGTGGGAGTGAGATAATGGTTCTCCTGCTCGCACACAAACAGGCTGTCAGTGCGCTTGGTGGAGCCGCCAATCAGTACCAGGGAAAGCACTTTACTGGCCTCAGGTGATTCACAGGCTCCAGCCACTACTACTTGTTCTATTGTTGGACGGGGAGCTTCCATCTCTGTCCTTTCCCCTGTTTGAGGGGTTTCACCCTCTCTGGAGCCTCATCACACTGTCGGTCAGTTAAGTCCCTGTTTGCCCCTCTTTGGGGTGGCTCTTCATGGGTGTTATGATCCGACAGGGCACATTCACAGCAGCAGACTTGAGATGCACACTTGGCTGGCACACAGAAGACACAAGTAAAAAATTAGCATCATAATTATGCAATGACTGAGCTACATCATCAGATTTTTGTCTAATGTAGGCAGAAAAATGCACTACAGCATTTAGTTTTGTGTTGGACTCCACTGACTTCTGAGGAAGAATAAATGGGACTTTGCTGCTAGATTCTTCCCTGTGTTCATGAGGTAGCTACAAAATTGGTCGTCAGTTGTTTAATGCCAGGGAGGTATCGTACTTCTTGCTGAAAATAGCTTCCCACTGCAGCTAGAAATGAGGCCAAAACCAAAACTCTACATTTTCAAGAAGAACCACCAAAATAACGAGCGAAAACAGGCTATTAAGCTCAGTCAAGTTGGGAGTACAGCAGGTGATAATTTTCTGTGGGTTCATCACTGTAAGAGATCATTATCATTTTATATTAGAAAACAAATAAAATGATTATAGCTTTAAAAACAAAAACTACAGGATGTGTAAAATTCCCAAGAAAACACTGGGTCCTACATCTCACCTAATGCAATTCGACGGTATCTCTTTGTTTCACTTTGTTAGAAACTTTACAAACCTAGGAGTTAAAATTGGAAAAGTTCAACAAGTGGTCGATGAACAACAATGAAACATTGTATTTTGGGATGAAACGCAGACAGACTCTGTAGAACCGCAGTTCCACTGATGGGCTCGTACCTATCAGTGAGTTGAGGGAAGAATACGACGACACCCGCCGCATTTTGTCGATCGTCTCGAAGGAAAGGATGTACTCGTCATTGTCCGGGCTCCCCAGGGTGCTGCTGGCACTGCTGCTGGTGCTCAGGTTACCTGGAGAGAAAGCTGCTGGTCCACCTGAATGAAGGAAGACACACAAAAAACACAGACAATTCTGAAATCCAATTAAAACTAAAGAAAATCATGAGCATCATAAATGTAAGCGAAACCAAAGTGGAGAGAAGAGGCAACTTTAAAATGCATTTTGGCTGCTGTTGTTGCCGTATAAATAAAGTATATCTGAGTTATTATTGCTGCAAAGAGACAAAAACAAAGTTAATAGCCAAATCTGCACCCAATAAAGTGTGATGTTTATAAACAGCCCTTATACTTGGCGGCTGTGTATAACTTTGTTTCAGCTGTCAGGCCCAGTCATCTCCTGCATGGCTCTACTTATCACCAAACATTACCCAAACGCCATGCATCATCCAAACTGATGGCAGAATGTGCAAATGGAGATTGGTAGAGAACTGAGACATGCTCTGCTCTGCACTTACTGAAGATAAACACTTCTACATATTGGAATAAGCACTGAGAATGTATAACAGAAGGTGTCAGAGGTAGGTTACAGGCTGATTGCTTTCTCAGAGTGGTGGTGGTAGGTTCAGTTAGCTGGAGCTGTCCGAACCACAGAGCACACAACGAAACTGTGGAAGGGTAATTAAGATTAGAATTGTATCTATGGGATTTTTGATTTTAGGATCTATTTATCATAAGTATCATAATCATATGTCTGTTTAGTGGAACAAATTACTCTCACTGCTATACTGTAAATTGACAGTTAAACTTCATTCTTTTGTACTTACCAGGAAACAAAAGTGGATCTTTAACTCAAAGAGATTTAAGATATTTTCCCCATGATGTTAAAAACAGCTAAACATGCAAGCACAGAATGTCAATTATCATTAAAAAGAACTCTGATTTTAGGATTAATAAAGTGAATAAAAACTCCTTGCTTATTATTTGAGTTTTAAAGCACTGACAAGGAAACAGCTCAATGTTGCCAGATAGCACGAGCGAAACAAGCCCCCAAACAAGCCATTTCACTTTAAATAGGCTACTAAATCAATTTATATAGCACGTCATACTGTTTGTGCTGCACTTATTGATAATCATTATATTCATTAATAATAATTTTGCACACTACTATTCATAAATGCCCTTAAAAAAGACAAACATGGCTCACGATAAGCATACTTGGCAACTTTCTTGGCACTTCTGTGTAAACTCTCCCTGGTCCAACTTGTTGAACCTGTCTGAACATGAGACCAGTTCAGCACCACGGACAGCTCACAGTGCCGGCTGAAGCAGCACAGCCAAGCAAGAAGCTGAAGGAACTATGATGAGAGCTGGCCAAAACATCACTGAGTAGATCAAAGTAGGACCCAACACTGAGTTATCAGAGGAGCTGTACTCGGCAGTGGCAGTTTTTGATGTGGGTCCTTCAAGGTTACCAGCAAAATGGGGAATATTGTATTTTCATTATAATTCCATCCATTTATAAAACAATGACAGAATGTATGTATCACTTTGGTTAAGGTTTTACTGCATTTTTTACAATTAAAAGCAAAATTCTCGGGGACCAGAGCCAGCAGAACCTCAATAATTTGATGAAACTGACAAAATAGTGCCTGGAAAATTCTAAGGAAACTTTGGTCAATTAAAATTCTTTTGGAGTCTGAGGCAGCATTGGATGAAAAACTTAAAATTTACAAACTGAAACTGATATGATAAAAGTATTCAAAATCTCTTTAAATGGAAAACCTCTACAGTTTCATCTAAATTTTCAAAGGTTAAGTCTTCGACTGATTTTACATTATCATCAGCACTCTCTCCCTCTTACCCTCTTCGTTGAGGTTGAGGTTCTGCAGGCTCTTGTTCAGGTTGCGGGTAGTGGTAGCAGTTCGGATGTTGGTGTAAGAGTTGACTGATCGCAGGCGCGGGATGGCAGGGCTGTCCCTCACCGGAGTCAGGTTACCAGGCTCTGGATGTAAACACAGTTTGACATGCGTCAGATCAGAGTCTGGATCATCCCAAACTGAATGTTGTTTCTCATGAGTAGAATGTTTGAAAAAGCAACATAACCACACTGCGTTTGTATTCTTTTCAATACCCAGAAACAATATAATTTACACTGACTTTTGCACAACACACATCAAACATTGTAAAAAAAAAAAAAATCATTCACTCTGAGTCTATTTAACTGGAACAGAGTTATGCATTTGAAGGGATAATGTGAGGAAAGTCACTGTGCAGGTTGCAGTTTTACGCAGATGACATTCTTTTATTTTTCAGAAAGTGTACACTGTACATTTCCACATAAAAACTAGTTACAGTTTAAGAAATACTACTACCTACTATGAGTCCATTGACTGTCAACTTAAAGACATCACTTCAAATCAGCATTAACAGATCATTTATTTTTAACACTTGGCGCATAATTGATCTTATTTTAACCCTAATAACAAAGACATTGTGATGCTGAGTTGAAAATAAAAAAAAAACAGGATTTACAAGGTGTTTCTTTTTATAAATAAATGAGCTGATGAGGTCAACAATTAAATATAAAGTCTTTGTACTGATTTAAGTTAGGTTAGGAAAAGGTTAGGAAATTATCACATTGTATATAAAATGTTTCACAAAGTTTTCCAGCTTGTTTCGGAATTGTACTGGTAAGAATCTGTATAAAATGCAAAACAAAAAACTCAGTTTACCACCCACCCACTTCAATCAAAATTTTCTCGTTCATAAAAGAGCAGTTCAGCAACTTACAAATGTGTTGAGATAAGTATGTGTTCTATCAAAACTTTCACAGAAACTTCGCTAAACTACAGCTTTACATCGAACCCTATAGAACAAAACCCTGTAACAGGCCCTTTCAGTGTAAACCAAGACAAAGCTGCTGCCCAATCAAAACATATTTGAAACACTACTGTATTTACCTGCTCGATAACCTGTGTTTTTATCCTATTTATTTGGAAAAATGCCTAAACCTTCGTGTCAAAAAGTCATGGTTGGATTAACACTAGAGACAATATAAGGAAATCTGGGCCCCTTTTGCTCTCTATTTATCCATGGTCACTACAATAAAAAAAAAAATGCAATCCAAGTGTTTACATCATATGAATGAGTTGCATCAACAATTTGTTTATTTTTATGATTAATATCTCTATTTTTAGATTGTGATTCCTATTGTTGAGAAGGGAAGACAGAAGTATATCTTAGGAGATTTTTTGGTTTTGTGTGTGGAATACATCTTTAGTCTGTAAACATGCATACAATTACGTCAACAAGAAAAAAATAAATACTGTATGTATGCCATAATTGCTGCTCTGAAATCCAGGCTGTGTGTGTGTGTGTGTGTGTGTGTGTGTGTGTGTGTACAGTACAGGGAATGTCTTGAGACTACCTGCAGTGTTGGCTGGTGACGGCACTGTATAGTTCTTCTCCTCCTCTATAAACTGGAGGGCAACTGTACAGAAGTTGCTCTCGTACTGGACCACCAGGTGACTCAGAGCTACAACCAGTTCCTGTCAAACACAAAGTGACACATACGATAATTTAAAGCAATTATGACTTTTCTCTAAAAAAAATCCTCACTTAGACCTTCAAGTTCTGCTCCTAGTCTGACATAGCCATATACTGTTTGATTCAAATTTTCTTAGGGTCAGGTCTGATTCTCTCTTCCGTCTCCTCTCGATACAAACCGTCAAATGATGAATCCTGTATTCTAATGGATAAAATTGATCATTTATGCTTCTGGATGAATGTTTAAACTAAACTAGGCACCTTATATCATTTCTTAGTTGAAGGTCTCTTTTACCTGCATCTGCCTGTAAAGATTTCTTTATGTTTTTCAAGTTGGTGAATGGAACTGAGTGAGGCCTTTCTACTGGGTCGACTGACCCTAACTGGACCCACATACCAGTAGTCTGACCTGGACTGCTGGATAGAAGTGCTCACACCTCTCTGTCGTTTTCATGTATTTGGTCACCACATTGTTTTTCTTACATCTAACGTTGCACATGTTTGACCTATCACAAAAACTGTATTTTATGTGCATTGTTGACCTTGCGGACCACTGGGCTGCCATCGTTGATGAGCTGCGCCAGCATCATGGCCACATTGTGGTCGATGGTGGTGGAGTGGTCCGTCCGCTCGGCAGAGTTTCCCACAAATGTGCCCAGAGCAAACACAGCCGCACATCTGACCTGCAGAAACATAAAGACAGCACTCTGTTAAATATAAAAACAGATCACATTACAATTTTGTTTTTTGTGGGATGCATTTAAAGAGTTCATCTGTAGGGTCTTCCTTTCCTACAGCAACTCTCTGCCTGTGAAACCGTCAGAATGGAATGTGGCTCTATGCATTGAAATTCAAATATTTGCTTGCAGAATTTAATCAGTGCTCTGGGACGAATGGACCAAAGTTGTATACATAATTATGGTTCAACTTTCTCCTAATGAATCATATGATATGGACACTGGATATTTTCAGTGCTGTGTGCTCCTGTGAGCTGCTGTTGGCCACTATAACGCATTACATTGTTTGTTCACTTCAGTGGATGCTTACTTGCACAGAAGGAATTTCTTGGCTTTGCAAACTGAACAAAATCCAGCATAAAGAGAATGAATATTTGGTATACTGACAGAAAATACTTTACGCTTGCACCAAAAATGCATCATTACTTCTACCGTCTCATCTTGTGATTGAGCATTACTAATGCTAGAGCATCATCTGCAGCTCACAGATGTTTCTTTGATACGGTTTCCTTTAGTCCAATTAAGACAATCAGCTGAGGCATTTCAGATGAACATATTGTAATGTTTCTGTCTGAAACCTGGAGTGATAGGAAGTAATAAAAATCCAATTAAGACACAAGACCGCAATGCTGGAAAGCATCTTAACTCACTATGACAGCCCTGCAGACACAAGTTATGGTACCACTATGGTGATGGATAGAGAAGGGACATGCAACATAGTCACTTACGACATTACAGTTATGTACAGTCCTGATTTGTTTTTTGTTTTTTCATCGTCGTTTCTAGACCATCTCTGGTGTGTTCTGCGTCAAGCTGCACATCCATCGAGTCCCAATGAGTCAGGTGGGA
Source organism: Mola mola (assembly GCA_001698575.1). Classification (NCBI taxonomy): domain Eukaryota; kingdom Metazoa; phylum Chordata; class Actinopteri; order Tetraodontiformes; family Molidae; genus Mola; species Mola mola. The sequence goes on along the minus strand of KV751323.1, from coordinate 4,856,969 downwards.
AGTCAGACGCAACACAGAGAAATCTGGTCAATTTTCAAAATAAAACAACTTCTGCAGACTTCAGATGGACAAAAAAGAAGGGTGGGAATTTGTGTTTAACTCCTGCATATCCTGCATCCGGTTCACAAACCAATATAAACATTGCTTTGTTATTCTGAAAAAGAAAACTAAGCAGAGAATAAATATTAATACTTTAGTTTAATATCCAGGTCCAACATTACCTTTAAGACCTCATAAGACACATTTAAGGTGTGATGAGATGTGTGTACAATTTATGTGGTGTTCGGCCATTTATGTTTTGGTTCAGGGCAAAAGTTTAGTTTTTTACTTCATGTTATTGTGTGCTTCAGAGGCTGAGATAAAAAATAAAAGTTTTAGTAAACGTTACAAATTCTATTAAATTTTCCAGTAAAGAGAAAACCTCTCAACTTTGCAAATGATGCTCAGGTTTTAAAGTGCTTTTTAAGAAGGCGCCTTACATCTTAGCAGGTTAAACTCTGATGAAGATTAAAATCCCTTTTAAGAAACCCTTGCTGTGAAGGCAATGTAAAAAAAAGCTTTTACAAATACAAATATATTAGAAATATCATAAACAGGTCAAACTATTACAAACTGCAAAAACAGCATAAAAAGACAACATACAGATAAATTAGTTTTCAAAAACCATCAAAACTACAAGACGGATTTTTGAAAACTGATTTCAACCAGACAATTTCAAACCTCATTTAACACTGTTACAGGTGGAATTGGTAGGTGTTTGTTTGTTCAGTAGACATGTTAATGTTTGCCTAAAAATTATGTGTACAAACACATCTCCAAAAATTAGAATATCATAGAAAAGTTCACTTTAATGTATTACATTTTCATTGCATCTTAAAGTGAAATATTTCAAACTTTTTTATTTCAATTTTGATGATTATGGCTTACACAATATTATGACATTTTGAAATGTGTTTATTTTGTTTAAACTGTAAGCCATAATATTCAAAATCAAAAAAAAAAATCATCATTTGTTTGTGTGTAATGAGCCTAAAATATATTAAATGTTCACTTTCTTAAATAACTGAAAATCTCAATATTCTTTTATTAGATGCACTAAAACATTGTGTGTGTTGTAGTGACTTGCAAACAACTTTCATATCCAAGTTGTGTCCTGTGATCAACTCTTCTTCCCTTTCTTCAGTCATCTCCATGAAGCACGCGCACACACACACATACGTGTTTGTGAGACAGATGTGTCTGCAGACCTCAGATTCGACCCTACGGCCAAAGCAGCTGTCTGCCTCAGCGAATGAGGAGGTTTCAGCCGGAGACAGATGCGGCTTGTGTTTGCATATGCGTGCGAATGCAAGTGAACATGTGTGGCGTGTGTGAGCGAGGGCACCGAGTGTCTGGGTGAACTTCAGGGCAAACTGCATCGTGGTCCCTTTGGTCCACACAAACAACCCAGTCAGAATGTTTGCCGTCCTGTTTTTAACCAGGTGGGTCCAAAAAGCTTAAAGCCTGTGTGCTCTTAGTGTCTGAGTGTGATTTTTTTCACAAAATGGACTTTTATTAGTCTGCAGCAAATGTGTGAACATTTAATATTTTTTAAATTTTTCTTCCACTGATTTTCATGCAGTGATCAAAAACATCCCTGTGTACTTTGGCAGACAGACCCAGACTCTGGTGTGAACCTCTCACCTCAGGGATGGGATCTGACAGCAGGGTGTAGAGCTTTTCGTGGGCGCTGTCTCGAACTCCACACCAGCGCGCCGGGTCGAAGTTCTGCCAGATGCGACCCAGGCAAATGGCCACCCACTGGCGGAGCAGAGGGTGGGGGTCCGACAGCTGCTCCAGGCAGTTGGCTATTAGGTTGCCCTGCAGACAGGCCTCCTGGGGGGGCAGAAAGAAAAGGAGTGGCGCAGCATGTGACAGATGTCAGATGTACAGTCCACTTCACATAAAAGCACAGCTAAGCAGGCTAAGGACGGTGAGGCTTTGATTTTAAACATTCAGAAACTTTATGCAGTTGTCTGTGGACAATAAACGAGACCCTAAAATGTGTCAGTCAACGTGATCATTTCATTTTCATGTACATGATTCTTATCCCTCCTAAAGCTCCAGACTGACAGCAACCTTGCTCCTCATTAGCTTTTTAATCACCACTGACCTTCAGAAACTTTATGCTGTTGTCTGTGGACAATAAACAAGACCCTAAAATGTGTCAGTTAAGCGATCATTTTATTTTCATGTACATGATTCCTATCCCTCCTAAATCTCCAGACTGAGAGCAGCTTTGCTCCTCATTAGCTTCTTAATCACCACTGACCTTCAACCTCCCTCTGTGTGATGGACAAAATGCTTATGAGCTCAGTGAGAGTTATTCCTTTGAACCATCCAGCCATTTTCACATCTCTCTCTTGTTGACACAAGATAATTTGGTCTATCAAGATTGAGAGAGTCTAAAGTATGAAGGAAAGGTTGGCATTGTCTATTCAAAATCCTTTCACAACATTCTTGAATGATTTATACTGTGCAGAGCATTAGCACATATTCTTCTCGTCAGCTGTCTTTGTGCCAGCTTGTTGACTGATTGTACAGGACATTAAATGTGTTTCAAGCATTAGAAAAATTAAGTACAGGCCTGTTTGGAATTCACTGAACTTCTATGGCACATGGTAAAAATGACACCTGTCCCGTCTTTGCATATGCTCACTCTGTCCAGAGGACGTTAACTGAGGTAGCTGTCCTCATCTTCTGGTTCTCATCAGCTCCACACCTAGACTGTCAGCCTATCAACTTGTAGCTGTTCTTTCTCTTTCTGCCTTTAGATCATTCATGCTGCTGTGATCTATCAGTCCTTGCAGATCCACCAGTGCCATCATTTAATTAGCTGGTGTCAGTGGAGTTATCAGCCACCAGCCGGGGCTCCACGAGGGGAATTTATCTTGCTGCTACTGCTCATTGCAGACGGCCCTCGATCAAAAACTCGTTACTTTAGTCAATTGTCTCTCCTGATTGAACGTGCATTATATCAAAAGGAGTACATATCAAACAACGGTCACACACCAAGAGAATCTGTAACTCGATTCAATGCAACATTACTGTGTTTCATTTGGCTGCTGGTTGCTTCTAACTTCTGGGAGTGAGTCATTGAACAGGATTAAATGTGACTAAATATGACACAAAACTTGACCTTGTCTGTGAGTATTCCTGCCTGAGTCATGTCAGAATCATCTTATGGTTGGGTTTGATTAATTCTAGCCTTACTTAGTTCAACATGTTTTTCAGACTGGTCTAAAGTTACTGTAAGTAAACAGAAATCTTGAGTGTTGCTCCAGTCTGTTCCATTTGCAGTTGTTTTGATCAGAGTTAAATCGAACGCTTCCCGCACAGGAGTTTTATAGAAAAAGCCGACGCAGAAAAAGCTGGAGTGAATGAAAATGTTTATCCTTTTAGAGAGAGCAGCAAATTTATACGTATAACATCAGTGCTGCGTGGCGGAACATAATCCTAACTTTACTTGAATTGGCCCGATCAACAAACTAAATGGGCTAAACAGACATATAAAGAGAATAACATGCTGGCACTGTGCGTTTCTGCAGATTAACTTAGTATAATATGTATGCTTTTTACATCCCATCAACAACACATGCAGATGTCTCTCCTCCATCTATATGAGCTGTCTCATCAGGAAGTGGACAAGTCAGTGGTGGCACAAGTGAGTTTGTTCCAAGCAGGAGGTCGTAGTTTAAGACTTGTTAAACCCAAAAACAGGGGCATTTCAGTGACCGCTGGGGGTATTCTGTAGTGGCTTTGTGGCATCTAAAGAAATATTTGGAACAAGGAGATGTTGACCCCCCCACCTCAGATGTTTACTCAAACATAACAGTCTTTAAGCATCACATCAAATCCACACGACCGACAACAAATGGACCAGTTTGGTGTTCTGAGAATCATCCTTCTTTGATTCGTCAAAACAACAAATATTTTATTAGCAGCGCGCCCCTCCCCCCCGCTTCCTCAGCTCTGATCGAACCTCCCAGCCGAACCCAGAGAGCCAGAAGATTAAGACTCTGCTGTTTGTTTTCATGGTCGCGACCGCGATAACGAAGTAATGGGTGCTTTTGTTGAAAGTAAGAGAGATAAATAATGGAGATGTGGGGGAGGCAGAGAGTTTCTCTGTAATGTTGGGGATCATTTATTATTTACAAGGCTGCTGGAGAGG